>APFE030443361.1:4790-16499 GCA_000404065.3 Pinus taeda | reverse complement strand
TCAATCACACATATCAACATAGTATATCACGGGGAAAGCATGCAGCTGAAAACCCCCAACTATCTGTATATTATATTAATTGAGAACATGTAACAATACATAGTACAATACTCCTCACAAGTACTCAGTACTATCTCCACCCGTTACACACAAACTAGCTCAGATTTGAATCAATCACTGGCTCAAATCTCCTCCGCTGCTTGCCTGCCTCCACTGCGCAATCCTCTATGAGAATACTGATGAATAAATGATCCAAATTCGTATTTCCCTTGGATATACCACACATTCCTCATTGGTAATACTCAATCCCACTGATTGTGCAAATGACATGCACAACTATAGTCACAACTGACAGCTGTCTTGCCCTTTCACTCACCTCTAACACTTGTCTCCATTGAACTGTCCATGCACTGAGTTAACTGATGTATTCTTTAGTTGATTTATGAGTTAATAATTAGTGAATTAATTAATAACTAATTCACATCACTCAACACTAGTTTATTTGTTAGTTAGACTAAATACAACTAGTTCAACTAAGTCAAACTGAACACAACTCCATCAACTCCTGATCCAACTCCACAGAACTCAATCACTGAAGTCCTAATTGAAGTCCTCCATGCAATAGCTTGAGTTGACCCACAAGAAAAGCGTATTTCCTTCTGGCAGTTGCATGTGCCACATCTATAGCTCGAACAAGTGCTCCAAGAGAATAAGATAATGTTTATAGTCCAAATATTATTAAGAGTTAATAATATTTGACTGTTCTATTTTTTAGCTTGGCAGTCTAAAAATAGACTCCGCCCATATGTCTAAAAATAGAAGTCCATCTATTTTTACCAACATGACCAATCATCCACAAATAGCATCCTGCAACTCATAGACCATGATCCATATGTCTAAAAATAGACATAGTCTAAAAATAGACTTTGCGCCAAAAATAGCCTGCGGGACCACTTAGAGAAGGCGACTTCTTTTCACTAAGCTCCATCATCTTGTTGCATTTTCAACAACAAAAATTGGAAGAAAAAAAAGAAAAAGGGCTTTTTTACAGTTTTGATAACAAATATAGTAAAGGACATAAGTGTGTAGAGAAGAAATTATTTTATATAGATTATGAAGAGGAGGAAGAAAATGAACAAGAAACATGAAAAGAAGAGGATATACACCAAGAACAAACCCTAGAGAAAGAAGAAATGAATCCAACCATATCTTATAAAGCATTGGCCAGAATTACCACTCCTTAAACTATCAATATAAAAGGACATATCAAGAAGAAAATGGTAATGGTGTTGAATGATTCGGGTAGTACCCATAATTTTATTCATTATAAGATAGCAAAGGAATTGAATGGCTTCCTATATCCGGCACCAGAGTGTCAAGTGATGGTTGCAAGTGGAGGAACCATAAATTGCTTTGGAAAGTGCCATAATATCAAGTTATCCATGCGAGAATATGTATTGAATAGCCCAATGCTTTCCATTCCAATGGGTGGTGTTGATGTTGTACTAGGAGTCCAATGGCTACAATCCTTGGGTACAATAGATTTTAATTTTCAAGAACTTTTCATGAAATTTTCTTCAGAAGGAAAGGAAGGGTATCACAGGGAAACCGGGAAAGATAATCATCTCTAACATAATGACAAATATTCTAAAGAAATAACAACGAGGCATAATTTCACAATTATGTTCACTAGAGGTTCCCACATCGAAATCATTTATTTCTTCAGATCTCCAAAAAGTATTGGACAATCATTCCAAGGTATTTGAGACTTCCAAAGGCCTACCACCTATTTGTGATCATGATCATGCTATTCATTTTATTCTAGGAAGTGTTCCTCCAAACATCAGGCCTTACAGATATCCCTATGCCCAAAAGAGTGAAATTGAACATATAGTTGCAGAAATGCTAGAGGCTAGTATAATTCAACCTAGTCAAAGTTCTTTCTCTGCTCCAGTAGTATTGGTTCACAAGAAGGATGGATCATGGCACATGCGTTTGAATTATAGGGATCTAAACAAGATCACTATTAAAGATAAATTTCACATTCCTGTCATTGATGAATTATTGAATGAATTGCATGGATCAATTTACTTCACCAAGTTGGATCTTCTTTCAAGATATCATCAAATCAGGATGAAGACTGAAGACATTCCAAAAACAACATTTAGAATTCATGAGGGTAATTATGAATTTTTGGTCATGCCTTTTGGCCTTACCAATGCACCTTCTACATTTCAAGGATTGATGAATTCCATTTTAAAACCCTTCGTTAGAAAATTTGTGTGAGTATTTTTTTGATGATATACTAATCTACAACAAGTCTTGGAAGGATCATGTTCAACATGTTGACAGGGTGCTCAAACTATTAGAGGAGAAACAATTATATTCAAAAAGTTCCAAATGTTTCTTTGGAGTACAAGAGGTGGAATTTCTGGGTCATATTGTATCTCATGAAGGTGTTAAGGTATACCCTAGAAAAATTAAAACCATTAAGGAATGGGAAATCCCCACATCCATAAAGCATCTGCGAGGATTTATCGGGTTGATAGGGTATTATCACAAGTTTTTTAATAATTATGGGAGAATAACAACATCTCTAACAACATTATTGAAGAAAGATGCATTTTCATGGACTCCAAAAGCAATGAAGGCCTTTGAACATCTTAAAGAAGCAATGTGCCAAGCACTGGCCTTAGCTATGCCGAACTTCACAAAAACCTTTATTGTGGAATGTGATGCCTCAGATTATGGAATTGTTGTTGTTTTAATGCAAGAAGAAATACCCATTTCGTTCAAAATTCTTCCAATCAAAGGAAAGTATTTACACAAAGCTATTTATCAGAAGGAAATGTTGGAAGTACTACATGCACTTAAGAAATGACGACCCTACCTAATGGGAAGACACTTCAAGGTAAAAACAGATCATGATAGTCTTATATAATTTTTAGAACAAATATTATCTTTAGAAGAGCAACAAAAATGGGTCACAAAGATATTGGGTTATGACTTTGAAATCATCTACAAAATAGGGAAGCAAAATGTTGTGGCAGATGCACTCTCAAGAAAGGATGAGGATGTGGAAGCATTTCTTTGTGCTATTTCTATTATCCAACCCAATTGGATAAGCAAAACAAGGGATGAATGGAAGAATGATGAAGAAGTGTGGGAAATCATTCAAAAGTTACAACAAGATCCCCGTACATATGATACATTTAGCTGGAAAAATGATTCGTTATGGTACAAAGATCACTTATACCTATGTAAGAATTCTCAACTCAAACAAAAGATTCTTATGGAATCACACACCTCTCCCTTAGGAGGGAACCCAGGATTTCTAAAAACTTACCACAAGGTTAAGAAGGAATTTTTTTGGGATGGCCTTAAATCAGGTATTGAAAAGTTTGTGGCAGAATGTTTGGTTTTTGAACAAAATAAATTTGAAAAAATTAAGACCCCAAGTCTATTACAACCTTTATCCATTCCAAGCCAACGTTGGGAGGAGGTTTCAATGGATTTTATCACAGGTTTGCCCAAGTCTGAAGGAAAGAGTGTTATCATGGTGGTAGTTGACAGACTTACCAAGTATGCACACTTTTGTTCATTATCTCATCCATTTAAAGTGAGTACAGTTTCTACTGCATTTATGGAAATAATTCAAAAGCTACATGGAAACCCAAAGATTATTGTAAGAAACAAAGATCCCATTTTCATTGGAAATTTTTGGACAAAATTATTTTCTTTTCTTGTACTCAGTTAGCTCATAGCTCATCTTATCATCCTCAATCTAATGGGAAAATTGAGATAGTAAATACATGTTTGGAAGGATATCTTCGTTTCTTTGTATCTGACACAATGGGTCAAATGGTTGCCTCTCGTTGAATGGTGGTATAACTCTTCCTTCCATACTGCAGCAAAAATGACCCCATTTATGGAACTTTATGGATATCATCCATAGTCCATCAAATCATATTTAAGAGAAAATTCTAAGGTTCAAGTAATGGAAGATCACATCGAGCATCAACAACAAGTTCTCCAACTCTTAAAGGATAACCTCACTTTGGTGCAGAATGGAATGAAACAACAAGCATATCAACATCGCAGTGAAAGAAGTTTTGATGTAGGTGATTGGGTATTCCTACAGCTACAACCATATAAAAAATGTCCCTCAAACAAGCTAAAATGGATAATAAATTATCACCAAAGTATTATGGTCTGTACAAGGTATTGCAAAAGATAGGTATTATGGCATACAAATTGGAGCTTCCTGCAGCTTCCCGAGTGCACCCAGTTTTCGATGTTTCATGCTTAAAGAAGGTTATAGGTGACAAGCTCCTAGTTCAAACAATATTTCCAGAACTTGATGAGGAAGGAAACATCATACTGGAACCTGAAGCAGTCACAGAAACAAGAACTCGACAACTACAAAATCGATCAATTTCAGAGTATCTCATCAAGTGGAAGAACTTACTCACTAAAGATTCCAAATGGGAGGATGATAAGTTTATATAGAAGCATCCAGAACTACTCAAGCGTTGAGGACACCACTTTTTGAAGGAGAGGGGCATGCTAGGTCCCTACAATACTAGTGATTCTTCCATTACTATTGTCATTGTAGCCCTTATTGTTATTGTTGTGCCCTTATTGTCCTGATATTGTTATTATTGTGCCCCATAGAAGCCCACTATTGTTATTGTTGTGCCCTTATATTATTATTATTATTCCAGCTTTGATTATATTGTGACCCCTTAGACTCCTATACATAGAAATGAGGTTTCGTCATTTGTATCATCCAAGAATTGTTCATTTGTGTAATGTAAAGGAGGTTGCCCACTCGAAGAGGCTGATTTCTAAGTCGTTTATCTAGCTTTTCTATCTTTTAGTGAGCTAGTTTGTAGAATTACATGAAATGGCACCACACTAAGGAGACAAACTTTTAGCCCCCAAAAATGTCATTTGATGCCTCAAAATGGCCCTAGAAAGTTTAAGGTTGTGTTTTTCCAAATTGGGTCCCACTGGTAAAAATGGTCCCGTGCACTGGTTCCTCCACCTTTTCCACTCCAAATGCATCGAGATGGATGAAAAACAATATAATTACCAAATCAAGATCAATCAAGGTGTGCATTTTCGACAAATAGTTGGCTCTAGCATCGACAATCTTCATAATTGTTTTGATTTATTTTACGTTGTTCTCGAATAGGTGCCAATGGATCAACTAGTTTTTGTATTGATGGTTTGATCTAAATTTTAAATGTTGTGTGTAAAAAGTGTAGGGTCAAATGCACCAGTGTGCAAAGATCATGTTCTGAGCTAGATCTCTAGAATCACGGGTGTGATGATTTGTATTTGACTATGTGCAAGGATATATGTGTATGTATTCGTTGAAGGTTTTTTTTTACAGGATGTTTTGTTTTATGAGATAGTAATTAAAATATTAATTTATGGATCATAATGTCCTTGAGTTACACCGTGATAGCAATAATATGGTACACGTATTTTGAGATAGAGTATGCATAGAGTTTATTTGTTTGCAGGAATCTACATGAGAAAACTTAGTTAGCTATACACATACCATAGGAGTTTGAAACTATACCTGAATTAACTTCATCACCTTACATGATTTTGGATTCTTCAATAACATAGAGATACTCACATTTGATAATAAATCTTTATAAACACATTGATTATATGTCCTCTTAAGCTTAAAGGGTCATAGCGACAAAGGGTTGGATGTGTGTTTCCTTTGGAAGTTGTGGTGCACATAGAAAAAGGTTTTGGCAAAGGTATTTTTGTTGAATATTTTTTTTACTGGTTTGTTTCTTTTGAAGAGGAAATAAAAACTATAATGACTACCTTGTAATTCAATTTTCCGTTGTTGTATGTAATGAAGGTCTACAATTTACATGGTTGTCATAAGGGTATTTGAATGACTAATCTACTAGAAATGGGTTTTCATTGGCTTGATATATACACAAAGCAAAGTTTTTACATACATTGGTTGGTTCATATTTGAATGGGATATGTGTGATGCCAATGTTTTTCTTGTAGAGAAGATAAATTTAGAATTTATGACAAATATCAGCACTATATGGCAGATTATTATGTATGTAGAGATCACTTCCTTTCTTCTGAGTTTATGCACTAAATTTTTCCTAGGATTTGGATCAGACAATGGAGGATAAATGATTGTATGGGTTTACATTGACCTATTTTGAGTACGCAGTGCATAGGTTTTTGATATGTCAGAGTTTCATGAATTTGATGTGTATGATGTTGCTTGTCCCCTGGGGTTGTATGCAAGGTAAAATTCAATGTGCCAATAAAATTTATAAATATAATATTATTATTTATCCCTTGATATTAGATGTAGGACTAAAGTCAATATGGTTATGTATTGAGATTTGGGACAGTTTCTTTTTACAGAGGTTGAGATTTGTCTTGATTTTAATGCCTTATTTACAGAGGGTGGATATCTATATGTTGTAAAGGTGACATAGAATTGTGTATGGCGAATATTGTATGCAAGGGTTAAATAAGTGCGTAGATCAAAGGTTATTCTATGGAAATGTGTTAGAGTGACATGAGGAAAAGTATTATTTTAGTAATGTAGAGATTGATGTGACTAATTGTGATGGTTGTAGGAACAAATGATGGTGTAACTCCATGTTGTTCACATGTTGTTGATGCATGTATTTTTCCCATCTTGCAAAGACTAAGTCAACATTTGTAATAGTGGTTGCATTGTTGTTTTTTTGAGGGCTTGATGAGTTAAGTGAGAGTATTACTCTGCCATGTTGCTACTAGATCTGATTTTTTACTATTGGTACATTCTGTATATGTTGTTGGTTTGTTGAGCCAACATTTTGCAGCTAAAACTGCATTGATTTCATGCATTACAGGGTTTCTCATTGATGAGAATAATGTTGGTTGTTGTTATGCTACAATGAGGTTGCTATAGATTTGACTAAATTGGTGAACAAAAAGAAGTTTCACATTGACAGTCTATTGTCAAAGAAAATAGTATGGTTTATCTAAAATGTTATTAAGGGTTTATTAGTACATATTGATTGAAATAATTGATGAGATCAGTCATGTATGAATGGTGTTGGTTGAGATGTACTAGGGTTTGGCATTGATGTCCTTTTTGTGGTTGAGGGATCATGAGTATTGAATTTTATTGATTGTTGATGTATGCAGATATGACTTACCAATAACTGATTTGGTCAATACAGAGGAAGTCTTTTTTGTCAGTTGTGTAGAGGTTAGATGTGTACTTTTTCTTTTATCAGAGATTTTTTGTAGAGAGGTTTTGGTACTTGTCATTCAAATTCAGGAGAATGGTTTATGTGGCTCTAGTTTGAAAATTGGATGAAATGAGGCCTACAAGTTTTAGTTTGTCTTTTAGGGTGATCCTGCATGAATATTTTGAAACATGGTCCACAAATAATTTTGAGGGTTAGAGATCTCAATGAGGGAGTGGTAGCTTCCTTCTAGTGGTACTATGTAAATTTGATCAAGGTTATGGGACTCCAAATTAGACATAAATTAATGCCCATCTGACCATCGTTCAACATATTTAACCCCTATTTTTTGCATTAGATGATATATTTTTAGTTTTAATATGTTCATTGGGAAGGTTTAGATTTAATTGCGTATTTGTGCCTAATATTATTTATTTTTGTAGAATATTGTGAGAATATTGGGCAGATTATGAAGATTTGGAAGAGGAGATAATCTAGGGACTTGCTCCCTAGTACAAGAGGATGAAGATTGAATAATAAATCAATAGGATATTATGAAATTATTGCACAAATTCTGGAGCTCTAGTGATTGAGAAAATCTAGGAATGTGTTCCCTATCATTTAATGCAGATTCCTAGTGTTGGGAACAAAATTCACTATTTGAGAGATTTTGGAGGAAGAAGCTTCCTCCTTTCAAGGAGAATGATTCCTCATCATTTTATATAAGTACCAATTCGAATTTTCATCTAGGGAAATGTATTTATTAGTCTTATTGTGGAGAAAAAATGTATTTTTGCAACTCCACTTTCATTTCTAGCAGGGATGTACTTGGATTGATTCAAATAATTAAGTTTGGTGTCATTTTTAACTTCTAAATCTTGCTATCCTTCATAGGACTCTGAGTCTCCTTAGGCTTGGCCATCCCAGGAACCTCAAATCCCTTTTGTATAATTTTTGTTTCTTCTTTTCACTTCTTATTCACATGCATCTCTTATTCTTGGTTTTCATATTTCTACATTTAGTATTGATGCTTCTTTTGCTATAGGATTGGTTAAAAGATTGAAGTGAATTGTTTTGAAGGTTATTTATAGATTAAAAATCATGATGAATCCTTATAATATCTTTTAAAATTCATATTCATCATTGAGCTACTTGGATTGGTTTACTAGTTCACAAAGCTAGAAATACTGGAAGCCCCTTGTAGCAAAACGTAGTAATTTTCTTCTATTTTTTAGAACATGTTAATTAGTTTAAATTGATTTTATTCCACTTGTATTAGGTCATAAAAAAATTCAATTTCATAATAAAATTTACTTCAATGCATTTTCACTTGATTAGGTTAGGCATTTGATAGGCTAAGTAGCTCACTAGTTCTTGCATTTCTAGTTTTTAGAGTAGTATTTTTCTGTTATTTTATTAGCACGTTTTAATAGGGGTATTTTGGAGTGATTCCACTTGTAATGGAGTCCTAATACATCCTAATTAATAAATAAAAAAAATCCCATCCCATTTTCATTTGATTTACTTGGTTATTAGGTGAATTATCTCCTCCTGTAGAAATTTTGTTTCGCATGTAGCAACCTCCTATAACACATGTAAACTTGACCATATTTTTCCCAAAAGCTTGTTTTTTTTTCCTCTTAGGCTTAACTCATGATCCCTAAGCTCTAAATCCATGATTGAGGAATAATAAATACTAATTAGGACATGCCTTTTTATAAAGTATATTAGGCCTATTTATCTGAATTTATGCTCTTAGGATTTCAATTACAAATTGTTGTTCTTGCCTAGGATTATTTTCTTTTCAAAGTAGCATTTCCATTGATGCAACTAGTTTAAGATTTTATTTCATGACTTTCAATCCATTACATCATATCAATGAAATAAGGACACATTGCATGTCGCACATATAGTGTCGACACCTCTAAGTTTGTACAAACCTCGGGTTGATAATTTAAGTTGATAGCCTTGGGAGTTGCAACATTCTTGTCGCAATACTAGGGCTCATCACTTTTTGGCACCGTTTTCAGGGAGGTGTCAAAGTATACATTATTTTCTACCATAGTTGATTTATTTCTTTTACTTTCTACAAGAACAAAAATTCATTAGGCATATATTATTTCAAAAATATAAAATAACATTACATTAGCATTCTTATTCAAAAAAATAAAAAATAAAAATACTTCTCCAACACCAACCCCCCCATTTGATCATGTGGTGCAGTAAGAACCACATCACCATCCACTTTTGTAAGTAGAAGAAAAATAGGTGGCATATAAGGTAGAAGAAATGGATGGAGATGATGACAATGAAGAAGATCCTCTTGGATTTCTCATTCAGGATATTGATATCAACATTCACATGAAGAACATCCCTCCATATTTCTTTCCCAACTTCCATGGTATAAGGTCAGAGAATCTGGAAAAATATCTCTTTGAATTTGAAATTGTTTGTAGATCTTATGGTTACTTATTAAACACTTAAAAATTGAGATTGTTTTCGGCAACATTGAAGGATAGAGTTGTTAAATGATTCATCAGTTTAGGGATTGATTCAATAAGATTATGGAATGATATGCAAAAGATATTTCTAGAAAAATATAAAGACCATGATCTTAAGGAATAAATATTTAGAATTACTCAAATAGAAGATGAGAGCCTTGAGGATCTAATAGAGAGATTCATGTATAATGTCAAGAGGGAAAAATTAAATCATTTAGGATATGACACACTAAAAACTCTCTTACTTAGAACAATTAGGGATGAGTGGATTGATCTCCTTGATCTCATGAGTAGAGGTGATGTATACTAATTATCATTTGAAGAAATTTGTGAAACATGCAAGTACATATCAAGAGGAAGGGAAAGAGAAAGTAAATCAACATCAAGATTGGTAAGTCATGCTAAACTTGAAAATTTGTTTGATAACTTTAAAACATAAATTCTTAGCAATATGAGAAAACAAGTAGAAATGCTAATAATGTAAGATGAACAAAAATAAGATGCTGATATTTGTGTTATACATGCAGAATCACATGTTATTAAATATTTCCCATTATTACCAAGGTTCAAGGAAGTTTACCAAGAGGAAAATGGAGCAATTCAATCACCAAAGAAGTTATGTGTTGTAGCTCCAAGAGGACCATGGAAACCTAGTCAACCCAGTATTATGCAAGAAAATAATTTAGAATTTCAAGGTTATGCACATCCATCTCAAATTAATTGGAACATACCCTTTCCTTGGAAACCTTGGCCATCTCAACTCCAAAACCAATCTTTGCAACAAGGTTGGCAAGGACCTTATGGGAGTAATGCAAAATATCCTCAATATTTTCCTCAATATCCTACATACCCAACTCCATGTTGTCCCTACCATCCACTTCCACCATAACCACAACCCAAAATACATCCATCTCAAAGATCCACTGCTACTCAACTACCTATATCACCATTTCCAAACCTACACAAGGAAGTAGCTCAACCCACTTACAATGTTGAGGTACAACGCTTCCTAACATATCCTCTTGATCTCAATGGTATTGATCTTCGATCAAAAAGAGTATTGAAAAAAAGAGATTCTCTTGATGTCATTGAAGGACAACATTCAAGAAAAGAAGATTCAAATGAGAAGACCAAAGAATCATGGGTTGCAATTGATGAAGAGCAAACATCAAAATCAAAGATTGAGAAAGTTCCCTCATGTTTACCAGCATATCCTCCATGTGTTCAAGAGAATAATCAGCAAAAGGAGGAAGATTTGAATGTCATGGTAGAAAAATACATGAATAATGATATAGATAAGCAAACAAACCAAGGGCATCAAAGTTATATTGAGGTTTGGTTCCAGAAAATCAACAAGATGGAGCATCACTCTCTTCTTCAACAATACTTCATATCATCAAAGTATTTGGTCTTTAAAATTAAGGTGCATGTCAAAACATACATTTTGAGCCTGCACATGAGTTTATATGTCATATTTATGTGCACATGACTCCATTGGAAGTATTCCTATACTTGAAAGAGATTTTGTTTTTCAAGTATAGTAGGATAGAAAAAGAAATAAAAATGACAAATAAGAGGAAAAAAAAATTCTTAGGTGAAAACCTCCTTTGAGTCGCCTGTGATTGAATCATTGATTGAAAACCTCCATGAGGTGGTCAATGGGTTGGGAACAAGATAAAAGAAATAAGATCCTAGGTGAAAATCTCTTTTGAGGCACCTAGGCAGATCTACTAGTTGAAAACCTCATTGAGGCAACTAGTAGGCCTAATGTTATGAAACCAGCTCAAGAAAAGATAGAAAAGATAGATCAACGCCTTAGAATTCAGCCTCTTCGAGGGGGCAACCTCCTTTACATTACATAAATGAACAATTCTTGGATGATACAAATGAAAATACCTCCTTTCTATATATAGGAGTCTAAGGGGTCATAATGTAATCAGACCCGACATAACAATAATAATGTAAGGGCA
>APFE030443356.1:3150-49382 GCA_000404065.3 Pinus taeda | reverse complement strand
GCACAAGCTCTAATATATGTTTCATCCTCTTACCACCAGAGGGAAACTCACCCGATTATGCTTCCCATATACACAATTTTCACAGAAATCAAAATCCAGAGAGCTATTACTCATACCTTTTACCATACCTTTACTATGAAGTATTTGAAGGCCCTTCTCTCCAATATGCCCAAGCCTTTGATGCCACAACATGGTCTTCTCTCCAAAGACCACTAGATTTTCTGCTCCATTTTCAAGAACCATAGAAATATTGCACCCATCAACAACAGTGCTACCTTGCAGCTTGTACAGAGTTCCAATCCGAACTCCCCGCATCAATACCAGTGCTCCTCAAAACCATCTTGCAGGTATCCTTCTCGAACACTGTCTTTACACCTGCATCATCCAACTTGCTTACAGAAATCAGATTTCTGGCCAACGTAGGAATATGCAGAACACCCGGAAGGGTTCTAAACCTTCCACCTTGCAACTTCAACTTTACTTTTCCGCGACCAATGATTCTAGCCTTCCTATCATCTCCTAAGAAGACATCACCACCATCGTATTTCTCATACTCGCCGAACCACTCTCTATGGGGAGTGAAGTGAGAGGATGCACCTGAGTCAATTAACCATGCCTCTGATCTACATGTGTACTTGAAGAAGCCAAGTACACATCCCCACCTTCATCTGAGGTGGTTTTCGCCTCTGCAGAAGGAGCATCATCAGATCCCTTTCCTTTATCAGGAGCTTTAGATTTACACTCCCTTCTGAAGTGCCTTCCTTTCCGCATTTCCAGCACACCACCTTTGTAGGTTTTCCTGGAGATTTAGATCTCCCTCTAGATTTAGATCTCCCACTCGATGACTTATTTTTGTTTCTGTTCTGGGACGTCCTCGTACAGACAAGGCATCACCATTCTGGTTGTCCATATTTTTCCGTCTCATCTCCTCCGTCAGCAAGGCTGAGACTATTTCATCAAACTGCAAAGCAGTTGCATTGCTACCTATTGCAATAACCAGACTATCCCACGAATCTGGTAGAGAACAAAACAAACTGATGCACTTATCTTCGTCTGAAATTTTAATATCAACAGATGATAACTGACTTACCACAGTATTAAACGCATTCAAATGCTCTGTCACCGAGTCTCCATCTTTCATCCTTAGGTTATATAGCTTTTTCCGCAGGAACAGTTTATTCACCAGAGACTTAGATTGGTACAAAGTCCCTAACTTGTCCCAGAGAGCCTTCGCCGTAGCTTCCCCTGATACATTCAGCAATACTGAATCTGAGACACACAATCATATTGTGCTCTTTGCCTTCCGATCCAACTTCTTCCATTCTTCATCGATCACTCCCGCTGGTTTAGTACCCGGATCTACCGCGATCCACTGATATTTATCCACCAATAGATCCTCCATCTTGAGTTTCCACAACTCAAAACTCTGACCGTTGAACTTCTCAATCTCTATCTTTCCGCTGCTCGCCATCTTCTTTCACCACTAGAATTGATCTCATAGATCTCCCACTGAACAGGGTCTACCACAGGCCCGAGCGAAACCCCTTAGCAACAAAAGGCGTCCCCTTGAAGCCAAAACAACTCTGATACCAAATGTAGTTTTTAACCCCGTACAGAAATTACTTGCATACGAATTCTAAATCACAGGAATAAAAATGCGAGAGCATAACACATAAAACACATATACACAGATATTTCCCACTGGATCCCAAAAATCGGGACTACCAGCTTGATTCTTCATTATGTTCCTTTCAATGTTACAATACATATTTATACATGTCGAAGCATCCAATACCATGGACCGAAAACCATCGCGTCCAAAAAACATGTGCGAAAATCATGCACAAAACCATAGGTGGGTCCGCCCAACCTAAGATAGGGTCCAAAACCAAAATTTTCTGGGGCGCTGCCCCAGACCCCATAAAGTGGGGTTACGGCTACCCCTCAAACCCCCTGTTAACTATGTGGAAAGAATATAACACAACCCAACAATTCTTGTAAGGACTCTCGACACCACATATCTCCACAATGGTATGATATTGTCCACTTTGGGCCTAAGCCCTCATGGATTTTCTTTTGGCTTTACCCCAAAAGGCCTCAAACCAATGGAGATATTTGTCCATCCTTATATACCCATGATCCTCCCCACTTCTAGTCAATGTGGGACTTTGGTCGTATACCCAACAGTGCATAATATGTTCCTCACTAAGAGGGAGTGTTAAAATTGTAGCAAGGAAGGGATTCTTTTGACTTATGCCATGTCAAAGAAGCAAATTTGAATTCAGTCTCCTAGAAATTTGAATTAGCTATCAGTTAACATTTTTAATGTGGCCTATCACTAGTTAATTGTCAGTTATTTCGAGTTAGATGGATTTCAATGAGTTGTGTGAAGTCGATTGCTATAATTTAGAAATCTAATTGAGTTAACTACTAGTGTCTATGAGTTAACTGATATCTAGTATAGAATAGAGATATTTATGAGTCTAGTTGGCAAATTTGACTTTTGTTAACTCAAATGACTCTTAGTTAACTAGTTACAACTGCTAATTTTAACTCTAGTTGGCCATGCAATTCGAATTTCCTATTGATAATGGATGTAGGCACATTTCTAATTATTATAGTATAATAGGTTTTGTGTACAGGCTTGAGAATTGAGAAAGCATGTTTCTCTTGGGAATTGCATACAAAAATAGGTGATTTTCCTATTTTTTAGGGGCTAAATTGCACAAGGAAATAGGAGCTTCCTTGCGGGTTGATTTGGCTAAATGTTGGGTAGTTTCTTAGGAGGATTTGGTCAATATTGCAAGGGATTAAGACCTGAAGAAGATCCTTCGTAATAAATCATATTTCTTAGTTAATAATACAAGCAAGAGGCATTTTTTTCCCAATTGGGTTCCCCAAATAAATATTTTGTTGCATGTATGATGATCTATTGTATTTTTGTTCCTATTCTCTATTTTCATTCCATAGAATTTTTTACTAGAATAAATATTGTGTCTCTTGTTATTAGTTTGATTTCATTAGCAATTGCAATATTTTCAAGAATTTCTACAAAAATCTCTACTAGGAGATGTGTGTATATCACTTGCGCAATATGTTGAATCGAGACAGAAGTGCATGATCCCCCAAGGTATGATGGTTTAATTAATGGAGGATATTTTATTTATGAGTTTGACCAAAAGGTTCCTGCAAACATGAGATTATTATACATGGATATCACTCTAAAAGTTGCATTTACATGATGGTGGGTAGCGCAAAAGGTTGATATAGACACATGGTGAAAATGTAAACATGTATTGTGTATTTTGTTTGGGTCTGATATTGAGTTTAATGGAGCTAAATATGCAGGGTTGGACTACCCATAACCCATGTGAAAAGCTATGTTGCAACATGGAATAGAATGGGGATATCCCAGTAAGAGTGGGTTCATAGATTTGTGTACACATTTGATACCATTCCTAGGAATTGATATGTGGAATTAGAAGTGCACAAAGAAACTATGTTGCACAACAATATGACTCATAGGTGCAAGGCCATGTTCAATTTTATGGCTAAAAATGAGGCATTGTATTAGGCACTAAAGGTGTTAAAATAGAATATATTTTCAGCAGAAAGATGACTAGAGCAGAGGATGGCATTGGTGTGTCCCATTCATCAACATTCACTATAGGTGTGATAGTTTATAGATGATACAATGTTGCAGGGGATGTGGACCATAATGAGGATCCAAGGAATATGAACAGCCCAAACACTAAAGGGGAGCACATTGTACCTGGACATGAGTTAGAGATAGAGGATTATTCTAAACCCAATAGAACGAAGAAGGTAAATATTGGTAACCAAGACAACCCAAGGATGGCTCTGATTGAGGACTATTGGGATGATGAGGCAGTAGAAAAGATCACAAAGTTACTAAGGGAGTACCAATACTTGTTCCCTATTACCATTTCCAAGATGAAAGGTATAGTGGGATAGTTGAGAAAATGTGGATTCCTCTCAAGTCAAATGTTAGGTCGATGAAGCAATAATCATACAAGATTAATCTGATATATAAGAAGAAAGTAAAAAATGGACTTGATAGAATGATGGAGGCTAGAGCCATTGAACAGGTAGAGGAATTATAGTTGATAAGTCCTATGGTATTTCAAAATAAGAAAATGGGGGAGATTCGGATATATTTCAATTTAAGAAAACTCAATGATGCATGCGTGCATGACCCATTTCACACCCTATTCACAAATGAAGTCTTGGATAATGTTGGACATCAAGAACCATACTATTTTACTAATGGATTATTTAGATATCATCAGATCTAGAATGTTAAGAAAGATCAACAAAAAAATATGTTTGCAATAAAGTGGGGTTGCTTCCAATACATGGTAATGTCCTTTAGCTTGAAGATTGCACCCCTTCTTTTGTATAGAATTGTAGTTGCAACCTTTAAGAAATTTATTAATAAATTTTTAGAAGTCTACTTATAAAATTGGACAGTGTTTATCCTACCACATAACTACATAGACGAGTTGCAATTAATGTTATATAGGTGTCAACAACTGATGATTTCTATGAATCTCAATAAGTGCATCTTTTGTTTCCTATTTTTCATCTTGGTGGGCCACAATGTGTGCAAAAAAGGGGTATTAATGGACACTCTGAAGATAATGATTATAGTGGACCTTCATACCCCTACTTCCTTTTAATAGTGTGCTCCATATTGGGTCACATCACTTATTATTAAAAATTCATAAAAAGATATGCTTGCATAAGTACACCCATGGAGCACTTCCTAAAAAATGTGGTCCCTTTCAAATGGATGAAAGAATGCTAACAATCCCTAGACACACTGAAGGAAAATATGGTTAGCACATCCATTTTGATATTTCCTTACTAGAATAAGGAGTTTCTTGTGCATGTGGATGCTTTTTCTATTTCCCTAGGAGTTGTATTGGTGTAGTTGGAAGAAGGAGATTTGGACTACCCAATTGGGTTTGCAAGTAGAAAGTTATCCATGACTAAGTAGAACTACACCACTATAGAGCATGAAGGATTATCCATGGTTTATGCCTTCCTAAAGTATCATCATTATCTCTTGGGGAACAAATTTAAATTATACACAAATCATTCATCATTAAGGTACCTAGTGAGCAAGCCTATGTTGGGGGGAGGAAATATTTGTAGATGGTTGTTATTATTCCAACAATATGATTTTAAGGTGGATTTCAAACTTGGGTGATTAAGTGAAGACACAAATCATCTATCTATAATTTCTACACTGGAAGAGGCTTAAAGTTTGGAAGACAATTTATCAAATGTGAAGTTGTTCGATGTTACAATGATGGGTGACTACTTGGTGGAGATTGTGGTATTACTAAGTACTGAAGTTGCACCAACTAATTATAGTGTTGTGCATAAAGATAAATTAGTCTTTAAAGGTGTAGAATACCAATTGATTATGGGCTACTTATACACATTAGGAGCTGACATGATTTTGCAAGGGTGTGTTTTACAACATGAGCACCCAAAGATCTTGGTTGAGACACATGAAGGAGTCATGAAAGGGAGTTTTGGTAAGAAATTTACTATGTAAAAGATCCTATGCATGGGACTATGGTGGTGATTGCTACATGCTGATGCGAAGGAGTTTTGTAGAAGTTGTGACATTTTCCAAAGTGTAGGAAAAACCTCAAGATGGTATGAGATGTCGTTGGCCCTATAGATCACACTACAACCTTTTGATAATTTCCATTGATTTTGTGGGTCCCATCAACCCACCCACTAGTTGAGAGGGTGTGAGATACATCATCACTACTACATATTATTTGACAAAATGGGCTAAGGCATCACCCATAAAGGATTGTAATTCTAAACCACTGCACGATTTATATTAGATAATGTTGTTACTAGGTTTGTCTATCCTAAAATCCTAATGAGTGACCAGGGGACCCATTTTCTAAATGAGACCATCGTTACATTAACACAAGATTTTGATATTTATCAGTATATGAGTACGACCTATCATCCACAAGCCAACGGTACACTAGAATAATTTAATAAAATTCTAGAAAATGAAATTACTAAGGTATGTAATGCAAACCGAGATGATTAGGAGATTCACATTCTAACTATCTAGTTGGAATATCACGTTACTTTTAAGTGCTTGACAAGCTATACACCTTTTAGGTTAGTATACGGATAGGAATAGGTGATTCCAATGGAATTTTTGATGTTGAGTTTATGCATAGCTTCCTATACACAGATGAAATAGTCAAGTGTAGTAGCACACCAATTGGAAGAACTTATATAGTTTGAAGAGGACCAGTTGTTCACGGGATTTCATCAAAATGCGCAAAAGGCACTGGATAAGGCCTAGAATGAAGGTTAATGACACAAAAGACATTTTGACCATGGGACCTAATGCCTTTATATGATATTAATTTTTCGAAGCACCTTGGAAAGTTTTAGATACATTGGTTGGGCCCATATAAAATCAAGACTTTGGTTGATGCCAAAGTGGTACATCTCAAAACATTGAATGGTGAACCATTGGAAGGTTTTGTGAATGAGAATTGACTGAAATGCTTTACAAACCATTGATATTCCATGAAGCTTTAGAAAGGGCCAGCCTTAAGATTTCCTTTGAATATAAGTAGGTACTATTTGTTTTAATTTTTGTTGTGTTGCGGAATGAATCACTTTGTTTGGTATTGTTGGAACTAGGTTCCCAATGTATATTTCATGGAGATTGTTGTTGTGTAGGAAGGAAATCCATGGCGTAGATAAAATATAGGTGGAAGTATCACAAAATTTTGGTTGCAGGCACCACACTTGAAGCCACATGAGGTAATTCAAAATGCGATGGGAAAATGAAGTATTTCATTATGGCCTCCGAACACCATACAATGAAAGGCTATCAAAGATTGCATCAATCAACTTTATGCATTTACCCTTTGCTAACACATCATCATATTAACCATTTGATTAATAGAAGGACATATTGGAGTCTCTTTACCAAATAAAATCTAACAGAGTTTGGGGTGAGGTAGGAGAATTATAAATGTTGAGCACGCACCCACTACATATTACCTTGGTGGTATGAAATATTGCATAATATGGATCAAAAGCTCAATGATTCACATCTAGTTTCACTCAAATATTCCATCAACATTAAGTGATCTATAGATGAGGTAACCTAATGACGTGCTTGTAAAAGGAGCATAAAAGAATCTATTCATTTAGTGATTGTGAGTTATGAGGGAATATTTATGGAGGAATAGGTTTGAGGTTATGGGGAGATGGAGAGTTGAGGTTATGAGGTAAGGGAGAGTTGAAGCTATGAGGAAATGGAGAGTTGAGATTATAGGATGATGTAGATTTGAGGTTATGAGGAAATGGAGAGTTGACACCATAAGATGGTGTAGTGTGAGGCATTGATGGAAGGTTAGAACACATAGAGCTACAACAGTTGATAAGAAGGAGCCAAGAATTATAATCAAAATATTGGTATTTTTTCCATATTTTGTGACTTTGTGTGAAGGGAGCAAAAACCACCCTATGGGATATTTCAAAGGTGGGGATATAGCTGAGTCAAATAACTTATTCCGACACTACCCGAGAGGGATAATTTTGGGAAAACTAAGAGTGTTAGTGTCAGAGTGGATCCAAAAGGATTTGTCTTTGCATGCACCCGTGGGTGTGCAGAAAGAAGAGGGTCATCACACAACATTCTATTTTGGGTTTTGAATTGTTAATGTTTGTAGGAGCATCAGTGTAATTTAGTAAGCATAATGGCTCTTGGAAAAAATGGAGATAGGATAAGGTTGAGTGGCTTAGGACAACCCATAAGTGTATTAGAGGGGCATTTTGGAGGCAATTTTTGAAATTTTGATTGCACGCACAAACAGAGGAAAAAAATAGTGAACTTAAGCCTTCAAAAAAAAGGGAAGAGCACACAATAACAATGCATAAGTAGAATTTTTCACAATTGGAAATGGCACGAACATGGAGGAGTAACTAGGTGAGAAAATTTCTAATTTGAATAAAATATCTTCTTCCTTTGATCATGGGTCAAGGTATTTTTTGGTGATACAAGATTCACCTTCCAATAATTGGGACTTTTACCGAGTTAAGACCCATTGTAAATACAAGAATGTAATTATGTATAAATTGGAAGAAGCTAATTGGGGTAGGATCTTTTGATGATGTTTGTTCATTTGTTTGGATTTCAAATTTTTTCTATTTTGTAGGTTTTTTTCTTAGGTTTTTGGTTGGATACCCAATTAGAAATGGGAAATGATTGTACTTTATACCTCTGAAATCCTATAAGCTATAATTTTGCAAAGTCTATTATAAAATGATAGGTTGGTGAGACATAGAAATGTTTGATAATACTTATGTATTACACTTAACAGCTTTTTTGGATAATGGAAAGTAAAGGGTGATGTTTTTCCTATTTTGAATATTTTTGCATGTAATTGATGCTTCCTTTAAGTAGTAATGTTTACTTGGGCTATGTCTAGATGAATGTGAGAGGATATTGTATGAACATATGGTGCACCATACTTTTAATTTTCTATTGTTTATGATATGTTAAAATTACCTCAAATGCCCATGGATGTGTTTAATGTGTAATTAAGAGGCTAAGAGTGGAGGAAAAACAGTGAAAATTGAACCCCCATCCCCTTCCCAGCTGCAGAAACTTGGTTCTCATAGACCCTTTATCTACCTCAAGTGAGACTTCACTTGTCTCACAAATGTTTTGCAAGGTCTAATACCAATAAGGACTTTGTTAGGGGTGTTTTGCATAATAACTCGTATCATAAACTGATGGAAAGTGCTAGTGTCGGTATCTTCATCCCTCCATCAATGATCAAAATTCTCTTGTTGCATTGCATTTTAGGTGTCTCATCCAATCATATGCATTCCATTAGGATCATGGATCATCTAATGGTAGTGGAATTTTATAAATTTTTCCCTCATGATCTTTACCTGCTAGCCCATTTTCAGGTCATTTACAGTCATTTTTGTCTTTACATCTGCAAAAAGTCATTTTTAGGTTTTAGGTCTCATTAGGTCTAGGGTTTTGTCAATAAGGTCTTGAAAACGCTCAATAATGGTCAACGGGTGCATGAGGAGGTAAAATAAAGTCTCAGCCACAAAAATTTCAATAATCACATGCTCAGTGATTGATTTTTCCTCAAAACCCTATTTTGAGGAAAAACAGAGTTTTTTATGTTTCATGTAATTTTATTTTCTCTATATGTAATAATTTCATAGACAACCCTGGTCACCTTGCCAAGCCTCTGCTACTTCAGTTCTTGCAAAAGAAACAAAATGCCAAAGTATTTAGTCCATCAAAGGAAAAAACCAAACAAAATGACAAAACAAAGTTTTAAAAGAAAGTGAAATGAGCAAACATTAGAAGAGTGGGTTTTTGTAAATGAAAAATCAAAACCATATGTATATAAACTATTTTTCATGTTAAAAAGTTCATTGGTGCTCAAGGGAGAAAGAGTGAGCAATAAAAAAAAAAAAATCATTTTGAGGCAAAGGAGGCAAAATCACAGCAAATTTGACATTCCCCCTGGTGTGGTGCACCGGGTAGTTGTTTACAGTGTATTTTTATAAGGGGTGTGACGCATTGAGGCAGCGCGGCGCACCTATGAGGTGGCGCGGCGCACAGGTCTCCAAAGCCCAAAATCATTCACATCTTCCTCAAAAGGCTCTCAAATTGTAAACTCCTCATCCTACAAGTAAGTTGATACACCCTCATGGCCAATGAATGAGTTTGTCTTAGCATTTATGGTGATTCAATAGGGAAATATTGAAACCCTAGCTCGTTGCATTGCTTGTTAAAAACATTGTCTAGGGTTTAAAAATTGTTGTTTTTGCTGCTAAATCCTACCCCTATCATTTTCACTCCCTTACTCCCTCACTTAATTTTCTCCCCCACTTTTCACTCATATTTACCTATTCCCTATTCCCCATATCCCTAAAACTACTAAACCTAATCCCTACCTTCACTTATCCCAAACCCTAATTTCTATCCATAAACCCTAACTATCATTCTCTAAACCCCTTCATTCCCCAAAAATCCCTACCAGCAACATCCCCAACCCCTCATACACAGTCCCCTCACAGTCCCTCATCAATTCATATCTTTAGCAGAAAATTCATATTGTCACTCTAAAATCTCTTCATACTCATATAGTAAACTCAAGCATTGGCAAACATGGAGTCAGATTCTTCTTATGAAAGAAATGAGGAAATAAACTAGCTAGGGCAATGGTAGCTTATCTTTGAGAAGAGATGTGGTGGCTACATGCCTCTGAACTATGTTACAATGAGGCTTGAAGGCCTATTTATTGTTGAGAAATAATGGAGAACCCTAAACATCCAAAAACATAACCCTAGAAGATGAAACACCAAACTTTGGGCACCATTTGGGAAAATTGGTACATCAACTTCCTAGGGTCATAACTTTGGCATACGATCTCCATTTGACACACAGAATATCTCGTTAGAAAGATCTATCCAAGAAATACAACTTTGGGAGGAGCAACATCCATCCATGGACCCATGTTGCTCCGAGTTTATCCAAAAAATGTCGTTTAGGGCCTCAAAATGGCTCTAGAAGTTCAGGACCCAAAAAATTGCTAAAAATAGTAAATTGTTCTACAATTAAGGAAACCGAAAAGCTGAAAGAAACAATGGTGGGGGTCCAAGTGAACTTGGCAAGCGGCCACCAATATACACCTAGATCATGCCTCCCCCATTAGGAAGCAATGTTCCCCATTGCCTTGAGTTCCTCCATGAGATGAGGAAACTTCTGCTAAACTTGGTCCCTGGTGAGCCACTTGCCCTAGTGAAGGAGTTGGCCTGCTTTGACAATTCGATACAGTTGGATTTTTTGCTAGCGAGTGTGCTCGATCTATGTGTCCATGATTTGATCAGTCACAACTTGTTCCATGCAATCTGGATTTAACTCTGTGGGTGTGAGCTGTTTTGCAACGTTGGATGTGTCTAGTAATGGTGGAAAGTATGGCCAAAGGCAGTCCACATTGAACACTAGGTGCAGGTCAAAATGGGGGAACTTTGAGCTCAAAATTATTGTCTCCTACAGCCTTGGTAATGGTGTAAGGACCATATCAGAGTGGTCTGAGTTTTCGATAAGCTCTCATAAGGCATTCCTTTTGCAAATGCAACCAGACTTTTCCGCCCACCTGAAACTTGTGTGGCACCCAATGTTGATTGTGTCGCTGCTTGTACTTGGCATTTGATTTCTCCAAAATGTCGTGGACTTGCTAGCGAATATGCTGGATGTGCTCAATGAAGTTGTTTTCCTTATCTATTTTAGATTGGACATGAGCCAAATCTACATGAGTAGCTACAATTGGCATGGCCACATCAATGGGACATAGTGGCTGGAATCCCAAGCCCGCCTAAAAATGGTTGTGGCCAGTCGAGCTGCGGAGAGCCCAGTTGTAGCTGTGTTGAAGATAGGGGAGGCTCTCATCCCATGTGCGTGGATTCTTTAAGTTGTACATGCGTATAATGTGTACAATCATCATGTTCACAACCTTTTTCTAGCCATCAGTTTGAGGATGGAAGGCTATGGACTTAGTGAGTTTGGTGTCCAGCATCGACTAGAGACTGGAACAAAATGTACTGAGGAACCTGCTATCCCAATCTGAGATGATAGACTGTGGGATCCAAAACTGTACCCACAATCATTTAAAGAAGAGTTTAGCAGTGGCTTCTACTATGATATTCTTCTTGTAGGCCACCATAATGGTCATCTTTGAGAACCTATCGACGACCATGAAAACATAGTCATTTCCATGCTTAGTAGAAGGAAGGCCCAACATGTAATCCATGGAGATGGATTCCCAAGGTTGACTAGGGGTTAGCAACAGGGTATAGAGGCCTTTCTTCTTGATGGCCAGTTTGGAAATGGCATAGGTAGTGCATGATCTAATGTACTCCCTAACATCTTGTCGAAGATTCGGCCAATAGAAACACTTCTACAATACTACCACCATTTTCTCAACCCCGAAATTCCCAGCAGCTCGATTGTAGAGTGCCTCCCAAATCATCTTGGCACGCTCACTTGAAGGAACACAAAGCTGAAATAGGTGGCATAACAGGGCATCCTAGAGGTGAAAATATGGAATATGCTAACCCTCCAAGAGTGTCTGGTATATGTGGCCAAATTCTAGGTCACTTTTGTAGAGAAGTGGTCAATCGGAAGTCTCGTGCCCACAAGAGTTGAGCACGGTGGTTAACGCCATGATCGATGGTCAACTGAGGCAATCTGCAAACATTATTGGTGCTGCCCTTCTTATACTTGATATTCAAATGGAACTGTTGTAGGTATGTGGACCACTTCTAATGGCGATCATTCTGCGATTTCCCTTGGGTCTGTATGAACTATAGGGGTCAGTGGTCTATGTGGATGACCATTTCCTTCCCCAAAACGCAATGCTTCCATTGTCGGCAGACCTGCACAATGGAATACATCTCTTTGTCATAAGTGGAATACTTTCAGACTATGTCTGAAAGTGTCTCACTGTGATATGCCACTGGATACCCATGTTGAGTAAGAACTACCCCAATAGCATAGTCAGAGGCATCTATCTCGACCTCAAATGGTTGTTGCAATTCTGGTAATGTGAGCATTGGTGCCGAGCAGAGGCAATCTTTCAACTTTGTAAATGCCTTCTGTTGAGATTCAGACCAAAAGAAATTTTCTTTCACTCCTCCCTTGGTGACTTGACTTAAGGGCCAAGTGATATGAGAAAATCCCAACACGAACCTGTGGTAGAAGTTGGCAAGGCCTAGAAAGTTGTAGAGCTCTGTCAGAGTGGTTGGAGATGGCTAATCCAAAATGACTTGGATTTTGGCTAGATCCACATGCACCCCCCGTTCATCAATAATGTATCCCAGATACTAAACTGGGTCATGCCAAAAGTGAATTTCTCCAATTTGGCACATAAATTTTGTTGCCGCAGTGTTTGGAGAACCTGTCAGATGTGGTGGAGGTGATCTTCCCAAATTTGGCTAAAGATCAGGATGTCATCCAAGTATACCACTACAAATGAGTTAGTGAATGGCTGCAAGATGTCATCCATTAGCCTCATGAAGGTTGTAGGAGAATTCGACAATCTAAAAGGCATAACCAAACATTCGAAAAGGCCCTCCTTGGCTTTGAAGGTAATCTTTCACACATTGGAGGGTTTGATTGGTACTTGGTGATATCCTGGCTTCAAATCGATCTTGCTGAAATATTTTGCGCCCTTCAATTGGTCCAAGAGGTCATCAATCTATGGGATCAGGTACCTATTATGGAAGACGATCTTGTTCAGCACCCGATAGTTAATACAGAGTCTCCAAGTCCCATCCTTCTTCTGTACCAACATGATTGGGCTTCCACAGGGTGATGAACTTGGACGAATGTGACCTTTCTACAACAGCTCCTAAATCTACCTCTTGATTTCATCATTCTCTAGCATGGAGTGCCCTAGATTGGTCCATTGGGCAGTGGCACACCTGGGGTCAGATCGATGGAGTGCTTGACCTAACAGTGCAGGGGAACCCTTGCGGGGGAGGTGAAGATGTCCTCGTACTTGTCCATGACCTTGTCCGTTTTTAGTTGTCGTGCAGAGGGGCCCTGTTTGGAGGTCGTGGCCAGTGTCTTCTTCTTTCCTTGAGGGCGTATCATCAAGAAAAAAAATTTCCCAATTTTGGAAATGAGCTTAATACATTGTTTTGTAGTAACCAAAGAGATGGTGATAGGCAGTGCTACCTCTGGTATCCTGTGCAACTTATTTCCCAAAGAAACAATAACACAATGAGGCCTTGATTCATACACAGCATGTCGCTTCCATAAGTATGGTTTTCATAATAATACATCACAAACATCAAGGGGAACAATGTCACACAATACCTCATCTGTGAAGGACTTGATGTTGTATGGAAGGTGACACTGCTGGTTTATGTGAAGATCTTGTCCTTGGTGAAACCATTCGATGGTATACAGTTGTGGATGTGCTATGGTCGGTAAGCCCAGCTGCTTCACGACCTCTACTAAAAATGAACTGTAGCAGGGAACCCTTTACCCACATCTAGGAGTGGAAGAGACGCTCCTCCTCCTCTGGATCTTCCGGTTCCTCCTTCTGGATCTTCGTGGTGGCAACGGTGGCGTTGGGCTTTACATCAATAATCTGCTTCCCTTTGTCACTTCCCTTGTCAAGGTCTGACTTAGAGTTGGAACATGCATCTGATTTTGAAACCCTTAGCTCGGTCAGCAGTGACTGCTTGGCTCGACACTCACTTGTGTTTTGAGTGGAGCTCTTATGGAACTCACACCACTTTTTCATGTCCTTTTCGGCTATGTGACGTTGTTCTTTTCTTGCAGCTTTAGCGGGTTATCTTGGGCCACCTCGCCTTGGCTTTGTCCTTTCTTCTATGGTTTTGGGGCACCTTTCCCTTGCTTTAGATTCACATATCCAAAGTCTCACTTCTTCTGTTTAAACTTTTGCTCGATCTTGATGACATATCAATATGTCATGCCGAGCAAGGAGATGTTCAGGTATTCTATTTCTTCCTAGATGTACTTGTGCAGGTAGCCATGGTATTTGAGTACCACATGCTACTCTAAATCCTTGATACCCAACTTCCTAAGAAGGGCATGGAAAATATTGGTAAACTCTAGCATGTCTTGGTCCCTTCCCTACCCTAGCGTGGTACACTTTATGTATTGATCCTCATAACTTCCAACAAGGTAGCACTGCTCCTTGATGCCAGTCCAGAATGATTCCCAAGTGGGTACGACTGAAAATAATGAGACCGTACTTTCATCCTTCTGCTCATAGTAGGTTTACCACCAGTCCTTGACACGAGGGATGGCTTTGAGAAGAGCAAAGTAATATTTTCCCCGCCGGAAAAATTATGAACAGAAAAATACACTTCTATCATATTTAACCATTTATCTACAGTGTATGCATCTTTCTAATCCTCAAATATGGGAATGTCAAAGTTAACTTGTACCTTAAAGGGTGTGGCACTTCCAAAGTAGCTATTGGAAGTAGATGTGTCACCCCTAGGTAGCCGCTGAAGGATCCGAGTAAAGTTTTCCATCATCGCATTCCTTTGTCACTTGACGGCATCTTTAAGCAAGATTTTGATAGGATCTCCTGCCCCCTTGTCTTTCTTTTCATCTACCATGAGAGGTCGTCAGGATTTGCAAGGTTGGTCTTACAAAGGTTCGACCAGTTCAAGCCCTAACTCATTATATCCTGACCTCCTTGGGGACATGCAAGGAAAGACAAAGAAAGCGCAAACCTTCTAATACCACTGATTCAGATTTAAACAGGAATACAACAAATTACAGATATAACCATACATATAGAGATGCAGCAAAAATAATACTTCATTTCATTACTGTAAAATACTAAAATATGCTTACAAACAGAAATGGAAATAAATAAGCTAGGGCGGTGGTAGCTTATCTCTGAGAAGAGATGTGGTGGCTACATGCCTTTGAGCTGTGTTATAATGAGGCTTCAAGGCCTATTTATTGTTGAGAAACAATGTAGAACCCTAAACATCCAAAAACATAATCCTAGAAGATGAAATGCCAAACTGTGGGCCCTGTTTGGGTAAATTGGTACATCAACTTCCCGGGGTCATAACTTTGGCATATGATCTTTGTTTGACATGCAAAATATCTCATTAGAAATATTTGTCTGAGAAATACAACTTTGGGGAGAGAAACATCAATCCATAGGCCCATGTTGCTCCCAAGTTTCCCAAAAAACATCATTTAGGGCCTCAAAACAGCTCTAGAAGTTGAGAACCCAAAAAACTGCTAAAAATAGTAAACTATGCTACAATTAAGGAAACTGAAAAGATGAAAGAAACAATGGTGGGGGTCCAAGTGGACTTGGCGTGTGGCCACCAATATCCACTTGGATTAATACACTAAGATGTCAAAAGAGAACTGTAATGTCCAATGAGTTGGTTGCATAAGATAAAAGAGGAGCCCTCATAATAGAGTCAAAAACCATTATAAAACCATTAACTAGAGAGGTGGGAAACAAAGCTAGGCCAGCATTTTCGCTGCCAATAAGAGCTAATACAAACTTAATTACAAACTGAAGTCACCCTTAAAACCGGGGAACTCTTAACATTAGAGAAGTTCCAACTATGAAAATATACAAAGATGGATGTCTATAGGAAGAATTAAGGGTTTGGTTACATGGGATTCATTTCCTTATAACCAAAAACCCCAAATTAAAAACCCTTAAAAATCTTAGTGGACAAACTCAAATACTCAATGGATGGGTTGAAACAACTGCCACTGCACCTAGCCAGCTGAATAGGGATTTTTAGCTCCGACACCTCACCCAAAACGCCATCAATGGTGAAACCTTCCATATCTCCTCGGCAGAGCAACACAAGATTAATCACTGTGCCTGTAAACAAAGAAGGGTAAATATACGAATAGAATAAATCGATTGTAATAAGATTATTACCTGGAATGAAGCTACAAAAGGAAACCCTCCTCTCACTAAGGAGTCGATCCAGGACTCGGATGTGTCAGTCAAAGGTAACAATTGTCATTTTAGAAAGTATAGCATGACTAGGGTGAACCGAAATGGAAGCCAACGCCCTCAAATGATGAAGGATAGATCTATAGCTACCTGCGTATAGGAGAACCACTCTACAGAGTGTGAACTGTCCAACCCTGAAAGGAAGAATTGTGAAGGCGACAAAACATCACCGAAGACATGGAATCCCGAGTCTCTCCATTATCTTCTAATCTTCCTAGAAAAGTGTAGACCGTGGATGAGGAGTTTCATCGAAGGTCGATGGCACAATTTTATAGCAGTTGAAGACTCCAGAGAAGTAATAACTCCATACCTAGGGCCAATGCATCAGCCATAGAGTTAATGCAACCTTAAATAATCGTGGATGGCATATTAATGCCTAGTTCAGTGGTAGATGGAATTTCAAGATCATAACTTAAGTTACAGTTTGGATATTTGTCAATATAACTAAACATGGTCTGAATGTTTGTAAACAAAACCTAGTGACTTAGTTGGAAACTCAACCCAATGTCCAATAATGGTAAACATTATGTTTGTTGATATTTTATATATATACGACTTGATTAGATAATACACCATAGTTCATATCATATTAAATTTTAAAATTATAGCTTTGGTAAGATCTATAGTACCATATTAAATATTACGAAATGTAAAAAAATATAGCATTGGTAGTTTTGCAGTACTAATGTATAAAATATACTTTATTGGTGTAAAAAATCACTTTATTATCAATGTTTGACATGTGGATGTGTGACATGTGGTATCAGGGCGCTGAGGTTGCAAAACTAACCTATGGAATATAAGTGAAAAACAACATTTGTGATGTGCATAGAGGAAGAAGGGAAAGCAAACATCATGAGGAGGACTGGAATTCCACCACACAAAACTGTAATGAGAATAGGGCCAACATCATTTCAAGAAGCTAATCCTGAGGTATGTGTACAGTTGGGAGAAGAGTCGCACAATACCAATACTACTATCATGGAAACTGTACAAGAATTGAAGGATGGGATGGCCCGGTTATGGCCAGATAACGAAAGGTTGATGTAGGAGCAGGAAAATATTATGAAGAGTATTTCAAATAGATAGAATCATCAGCCACTAATCCACAGCCCCGAGCATGGGAATCTGACTGTCGGGTAAGAATTTTGAATTAATAATGTGGAAATGGAAGGTGGGAAAGAGAATCATGAAGAAGAATCGGATAATGTGTCGGAACACAAGACACAAAAAAGACAGAAAGTGGATCTTCAAGGGGAATTTTGGAAAATAAAACATCACCTCTTTGATGGTGAACAGGAAGAGGTAGCAGAAGCTTGGCTTATCAACATGAACAATTATTTCTCGCTGTGTGAATACAACCATAATTTGGAGGCTTTTTTGGCCATCTTCCAACTGCAAGGAAAAGCCACACTATGGTGAGAAGAAGTAAAAACAATACGTGGAGTAAATGTACAAAACATAACCTAGGAAAAATTTCAAAGCTATTTTAAAGAAAAGTATCTAACTAGAAGATTTTATGATGAAAAGGCAAAGGAGTTTCATGACCTTCGACTGGGTTAGTTGTCCATGGATGAGTTCATAGCAAAATTCACATCTTTACTTCGGTATGTTCCTTGCATACGTGAAGAAAAGGCAAAAGTACAAAGGTTTATGAGTAGTCTGCCACTATTCATGAAATAAAATCTTGAGTTTGATAACCTGAAAACCATGGACGAAGTTATAAGGAAAGAACGGATTTGCTACCAGCAAAACAAACGAAAGGAAGATGTGGGAAAAACATGGGCTGACAAAAAGAGGATTAAATTTACCTCCAATCACAAGGGAAATAAGGGAACAATCAACAGAGAACCTTATAAAGGTCAAACTAGTTGGAATATGAACAAAAATCAACCTAGATTTAAGCTCCCAGGTGAAACCAAAGTGAATGAGCAGTCTGGTAGAACTGAAGTAGAATTAAAAGCCAGACCTCCTGTACAGTGTTGGGGATGTGGAGGGTTACATTATGTCAAAAACTTCCCACACCGCAAGGGAACTGATCAAATTTAATAGATTCAAGAAGCATCTACTGTGGGAGAAGTGGCAAGAAGTATTCCTAAGATTAATGCTACCCTTGAAGACCATCAGGCGAAATATCAACCAACCATGGTTGAATTCAAAGGTAAAGTCTTTGTCTAAACCATATCCATTTTAGTTGACCCATGAGCTATTTTGAGTTATATTAGCCCCAAGATAGTGGAACAATGTTGTTTGCAAGATGTTAAGTTTAAAAACCCTAGGTTAGTACAACTAGCCATGGGAGAAAAAAGAAGGATGTTCGTCAATGTTAGCAACTGTCCCTTAATGTTAGCAGGTCAGTCTATTATAGTAGACCTGAATGTGTTACCCCTGGAATCATACAATATTCTTATAAGGATGGACTGGTTTGAAAAACATTGGCCCCTCATTAACTATAAAACCAAAACCATTAATTAGATGGATGAGAAAGGAGAAAGGAAAGAAGTTCAAGGCATCCTAAAACCTCTTAAATTAAGGCCTGTAACAGCCTCCCAATTAGAAAAATGTATCAAAAAAGACTGCCATGTTTATGGAATACAAGTAGGGTATGCTAATTCTAAGGATAAAACTATTTCTTTAGAAAATTTACCGGTGGTGCAGAATTTTCCGGATGTATTTCCAAAAGAAATTTCGGGACTACTGCCAAAAAGGGACATATATTTCATCATTGAGTTGATTCTGGGACCCGAGCCCCTTACCAAATGAGCATACCAAAGTTTACAAAATTAAAAGTCTAGTTACAAGAGCTACTTGATAAAAAATACATCTATCCAAGTGTATAAACTTGGGGAGTTCCGATGCTGTTTGTTAAGAAGAAGGATGAAACCTTGTGGTTGTGCATGGATTACCATCAGTTAAATAAACTGACTATTAAGAATAAATACCCCCTACCCCGTATAGATGATTTATTTGATCAGGTGAAGGGTGCGACTGTATTTTCAAAAATTGACCTCTACTCAGGTTACCATCAGATTAGGACAAAGGAAGAAGATATAGAAAAAACTGCTTTGGGAACTCGTTATGGACATTATGAGTTTGTTTTTCTGCTCTTTGGGTTGACTAATGCTCCCGCGACCTTCATATGCCTCATGAACAATATATTTTATTAGTATTTGGATAAGTTTGTGTTAACTTTTGTTGATGATATATTGATTTACTCTCGGAACATAGAATAATATAAGGAGGATCTTCATATTGTTATGAAAATTTTAAGAGAACATCAATTGTACGCTAAGTACTATAAATGTGATTTATTTAAGGAACAAATCTAGTACTTAAGACATGTCATTACCAAGGATGGAATTGCGGTGGACCCAAAGAAATTAAAAACTATCATGGAGTGGTTAGTACCAAAAGACGTGGCTAATATAAGATCATTCATGGGTCTAGCCGGATATTATAGGTGATTTGTTGAAGGTTTTTCTAGGGTGGCATACCCCATTACCTCTCTACGAAATAAAGGTAAAACCTTTAGGTGGACCACGGAGTGTCAAAGAAGTTTTGATAAGCTCAAATATCTGGTTACCACCACACCCATTTTGAGCATTGTTGATCCCAATAAATATTATGTGGTTTGTACAGATGCCAACAGGGAAGGTGTAAGTGGTGTATTAATGCAAGAAGGAAAATTTGTTGCCTATGAGTCTAGGAAGCTTAAGGAGTATGAGAAAAAATATCCAGCTTATGGCTTAGAGCTAATAGTGGTCATCCATGCCTTGAAGATGTGGCGACATTACTTGATGGGTAAGAAATTTCCATTAATGATTGATAATCATAGCCTAACAAACTATCAAACAGCCCACCTTGAATGCTAGCTAAGCTCATTGGGTTGAATTTCTATAGCGAATTTGATTTTGAAATCAAGCACTTAATCAGGATGTTAATTTAGCACATATGGGCCATTGCAACATACTTTTCTTGGCTTGTACCTAAACATAAACATGATCTACTACTTTAAATTCTCGGGAACTTCTCTTCCGATTAACAAAATTATTTTCCCGTTCCTGAGTGGCTTTTAAATTGGAGCGTACCTCTTTAACCATTTCCTCCATTTCTTTTAACATATCCGGTCTTAGCATGAATATGTCCTCTTGACCACCACAACTCAAGGGTGTCCTGCACTTACCAACATGCCTTACCCAACCATATTCATGGGCATAATGTCTTCAATGTTTTTGTACTTAAGAAATACATATATGATCCTAAACATATATCAATTGGCAAGAAATATAGGTAAATTAGAAAAAATTACATAAGAATTAGGACTTATTATAACAAGCTAATTAATAATGAAATGACTGAATTAATTTTGTTTTTCTCTGTATAGGTTGAATCGGAAGGCAATTTCTTGGTCGAACCCATGGGTATACTCGATTGGAGAGAAGTAATGCTACGGAAATGAGTTATCGTGGCCGCACTATGGACCAGAGGAGGCTACTTGGGAATAGGAACAGGTTATGGAGGAGACCTTTTTAACCTTATTTTCAGAGGAAAAACATTGGGATGATGTTTCATCTTAAGGGGGGAAGGTATGATATACCCAACCAATGTAAATATTCAATTCACTGCAAATTAAAAAAATTGATTAATATTTTAGGTTATAAAACTATTTTTGAATTAAATTATACAGTAATGAACTATTTTTGAATTAAATTATAGAGTAATGAAATAGTAGTTACATGTAAATATCGTTTTCACATGTTAGAGTAGTTAGGCTCACAGTTATATGTCTCTAACTAATTTCTTGAAGATTTATTCAAGAAATATCAAGAGGATAGGGGTATCTAAAATTAGGGAGAAAAAGAAAAAGAAAGAACGAGAAAAGAAAAGAAGAAATCATGTGTGTGCTGAGATGTCAGGAAAATTTTTGTAGCTAAGTTTGGTTTGGACCAGATAGATGAAAAAATGAGACATTGCTTTTTGAAAAAAAGAAAGACAGTTCCTGTACTAAGAAACAACACGGGGGAGACTAGCTGGTACTACAATCTCAAGGTTGGGAGGAAAAGCAACAACTAATCAAGGTAAACATACTAAAACTGGAATCTAGCGCAATCGAGATAAGCGAAATCTCATATTTTATAAGTATAGGTTTGATATATGGCAATGCCTGATTGTTTGCTAACAGTCATTCTAGAAATAGAATGGGTAAATTTTGAGTATTTCGGTGTAGAACAGTCCTTATGCAATTTTATGTACTTAAGTAAAACAAAAGAACGAAATACGGTTTGGGTAGGGAATAGAAGAATTACTCAGACCAAGAAAGGAACAACGTTAACATGTTGTTAAATTCCTTATGTCTTGCAGAAGTTTAGATATGCTGACAATTTGTCAACATAACAAAACTGGAAAACTAGATACACCGAGAATTTCCACAAATTATGAAGGAACTAATATGTTCTCAAATCCTATAACATAAAGGAAAAACCATGACTTTGAAAGGAAAAAAAAATTATTATCGAAACATCTCATTGACACCTGAAGCAAGTAAAGGAAGGAAATTTAAGAACTCAAACTTTCTGAAATAACAATATTATATACAACAAACAGAACAAAATGAAGTAAAATTTATGACCTACAACAAGTAAATATAACCTTTATTATCTCATGCATCGACGAGACTCATAACTTGGCGGCAATGCAAGTTAAAAGGGTAGATTTAACATAATAATTATAGCTTCGACCTTAAAAGTATAGATTCGACTTTAATAACTGAAAAATAGATGAATTGTATTTCTCCCAACCATATATTACATAGAAGAGGTAAATGGAGTAAATACATTAAGATTTCAAATGAGAACTGTAATGTCCAATGAGTCGACTGCATAAGATAAAAGAGGAGCCCTAGTAACAGAGTCAAAAACTAGTATAAAACCATTAACTAGAGAGGTGGGAAACAGAGTTGGGCTAGGGTTTTCTCCGGCAATAAGAGCTAATACAAACTTAATTACAAACTCAAGTTGCCCTTAAAAACAACGAACTCTTAACATTAACAATTCGGTTACACATGATTCATTTCCTTAAAACCCAAAACCCCAAATTAAAACCCCTTAAAAATCTTAGTGGGCAAACTCAAATTCTCGATTGACGCGCTGGAACAACCGTTGCCGCACCTAGCCAGCCTAACAAGGATTTTTAGCTCCGGCACCTCGCCCAAAATGCAATCAAGAGTGAAACCTTCCATATCCCCTTGAAAAACCAACACAAGATTAATCATTTGGCTTGTTAAAAAAATTGGTAAACAAACAAATAGGATAAATCGTTTATATTAAGATTATTCCTTGGAATGAAGCTACAATTGGAAACCCTCCTCTTAGCAGGGAGTCAATCCATAACCAGGATGTGCCTATAACCATTGTTTTAGAAAGTATAGCATGACAAGGGTGAATTGAAATGGAAGCAAACCCCCTCAAACAACAAAAGATAGATCTATAGCTAGATGTGCATAGGAGAACCACTCTAGATAGCGCAAAATGTCAAACCCTAAAAGGAAGAATTGCAAATGCAACGACACATGAGGCATATAACCCCGAGACTCTGCACCACCGTCTGATCTACCTCAACAAGGGTAGACCATGGATGAGGAGCTGCGTCTGACATCGATGACACAACTATACAATAGTTGAAGACTCCAGAAAAGTAATACCTCCATAACTAGGGCCAACGCATGAGCCATAGAGTTAATACAGCCTTAAATAATGACAAATGACATATTAATGCCTCTTTCAGTGATAAATGGAGTTTAAATATCATACTTTAAGTTACAATTTGAATATGAGTCGATATAACTAGACATGGTCCGAATGTTTGTAAACAGATCTTAGTGTTCACTAAAATTATATACAATTCGATTACATAGTACATTGTCGTTCATACCATATTAATAGTAAAAAATTATAGCTTTGGTAAGATTTACAGTACATATGAAGTACCATATTAAAAATATGCAGTTGTCTTTAACACAACTTTTTGAAAGCCTTTCCGGTGGCTTTTTCCGGTCAAAATCCAGCAGCAATTTATTGGAATCGCAAGTTTGATAGCTAGTTTCTGCACAATAAAAGCGTCCCAGGGGTTTTTCAAATCAATATTTAAACTCAATTTCTTCCGCCGGATTCCATCACCGGAATCTCCAAAAAATCGCATTATAGACAACTCCATTAAATATTATGAAATTAAAAAATATATATCACCATATTAAATATTATGAAAAGTACAAAAATATAGCATTGGAAGCTTTGCAGTACGAATGTAAATATACTTTATTGGTGTAAAACCTCACTTTATTATCATATTTTTTTATAAATATCTTTGACATGTGGTTGTGTGACAATATCATTTATTTAGAAGAGTACTAAGTGGGCCGGTCTGGCAGTGAATGCGCTAAGGAGCGTTAACGACCTTCACCATCGCGCTAACCTGCCCCGCCGCCGCCTTCACATCCTGAAATCCGGTTTAGGGAGGAGTCTTGGTCGGTGAGGCCAGCACTCATAAACGTCTGCATGTCATATATTTGAGGGTTTAAGTTGCTGCTCCAAGTCCTCCATCTCCATCACAGACAGCTGAATTTGGTCAACAGCGCCATCGAAATTCTGAAAACAATCGCGTAGCGCCGCTCTTTCTCTTTCACTCATCTCGGCGCTTCTGCTTTTCAAGTGATCGGCTCCCAAAGGGGAAGCTTGAGGACATTAACGAGGCTCACGCTCATGGCCTCCTTCACCAGGTCGCTCAGCGTAGGCTTCAGGGATCCGGCGTACACAGAGCTGTGGATACCGAGTGAACTTGCACGACGATTTGATGAATTCAGTGATGTTCGTGTCGCTGTGCTGGGGATTCATATCCTTCGCCGTAGCTGAAGCCATAATCGCAGAAGCTAGGATAATGGAAAAAATTGCAGGCGGTGAATCCATGGCAATACAATATAAGAATAAAGAAGAAGATATCAAAAGAAGCTAAGGCGGACGGAAGAGAGTTGGAAGTGGGGCAATGCATATATCATTGACGCGCTTTCGTCCCCATATATATCCGAGTTGGCGCCTCTGGAAATTGTCAGTTAACCATTACGCGTCTCTGTCGCGGTGTATGGCCGATTTTCGAGGTCTCACTTAACATGTAATTAAATAATTTTTTTAATAATTTAGATTTAAAATAAATCCTCATAAAAATAGTTTATTAGTATACACTTTGTAAGAGATCATTTATGATATTATCCCATATGAATATTTTTCACTATTAAAAATAGATAAATTATTAATATCTAATTTGAAAAAAATAAAAAAAAAGAGTGAGAAGTGCTCCCATAGTTCAACATAGGGTAGATGTATAAGTGTCATGTAAATATGTAAACAATTTTAAATGCAATCTCAATTAAATATAATAAAAAGTTAAAAGTAATAAATGATGAACCAAATTATGTGATTTATTGGAATTTTATTTAAATAAATAAAAAGTTAAAATTAATATAGATCCAATATGAGGATGAGTATCAACATCTAAATGTTGGCTCAATTAATAAGAAAAGTTTAAAGTGATAAAAATATTAGAATTCAATTTGTTATATTTTTATTTTGTTATTAACTTATGAATAAGTTTTCTTACAATAGTATGTGTGAATACCTATCAATACCACACTCTCAAAATCCATAAAAATATTTCACTACCAAAATATTTTATTAACTTGTAAATAGGCTTTTCTTTAATACCATGGGCCAATACCATGGCTTATCAATACTACATGCCAAAAAATCCATAACTTATTTCACAATCAAAATATTTTATAACAATATGACAAGATTCTTAACAATGGATATTCATCCCACTTTACCATGGATATTATTAACTCTTAAATAGACTTTCTTACGATTCCATGGGCCAATACCGTGGTTTATCAATAACATATGCCAAAAAACTTCAACTTATTTCACAATCAACATATTTTTTAAAATATTTTATTTTCATTTAATTTAACACTTTTTTATTTCATTCTAAAAGGATAAAGGCTATAATTACTTTTTAGATATATCTAAATCTTTATCACATTACAATATATAAATAATAGCTATAAATTAAGATCCATTTTACCATATAAATTAGAATAATAATTTTGCAACCATGTTTAAATTTCATTAAGAAGCACATAAAAACTTAATACTTACAATATAACAAGATTTTTAATCATGTATATTCACCTTCACTTTACCATGGATATTATTAACTTGTAAATATGCTTTGTTATAATACCATGGGCCAATAAATATGCTTTGTGATAATACCATGAGCCAATACTATTGTTCATAAATACATACCCAAAAACCATCCCTCATTTCACAACCAAAATATTTTATAATTTATTTTTTCAATATAATTTTATTACATTTTTCGGCCAAGAGAAACTTTTACATCATTGTAGAGAAAATGTAAGAAGTTTGAATGGACAAAGGAGTGTGCAACCAATTTTGAGCAGTTGAAGCAGTTGTTGACAAATGATCCAATGTTAAAGATTGCAGATCCGGACAAAGATTTTGTAGTGTGTTTTGTAGTGTGTACAGAAGCTTGCAAGAGAGAACATGGTGGATTCCTTATGCATGAGGGACAAGTGATATGTTATGAGTCTAGAGAATTGAGTGAGCACGTGCATAACTACGTGACTCATGATCTTGAGTTGACAACTAGTATTCATGCCTTGAAGATGTGGAGACATTATCTTCTTCGAAGGAGGTTTGTGTTGATGAGCGATCATAGTGGGTTGAGATATTTGTTTGGCCAACTGAATATGAATGCTTGGTAAGCCATATGGTTGGCTACTCTTAGTGAGTTTGACATTGAGATCATGTACATTAAGGGAAAGCAAAACATGGTTGTGGATTCTCTCAGCACGAAAGTGCAGTTGAACCATGTTGCAATAGCGAGCTCATATAGGACAAATTTACAGGATCAGATTTTACTGGAAGGACAACAAGCTGAAAGGTACAAGGAGATTATGCACAAGTTATAGCATGGTACATGTTATCAGGATGTGGATTATCATCTTACATCAGATGGCCTGGTGAGATTTATGGATAAGATCTATGTGTCAGATGATAGTGAACTCAAGAAGATTATCTTGAGGGAGTTTCATGTAAAACCATATTCAGGTCACCGGGATATCAGAGGACATTAACAACAGTTCAGAAATTCTACTACTGGTCGAATCGGAAGAAGGAAGTGGCAAACTTCCTGGTGATTTCTTTGGAATGCCAACAGGTTAAAGTAGAGTGTATGCATCCACGTGGATTGCTTCAAGCTATTCTAATTCTAAAGTGGAAATGGAAGGTCATTTTCATGGATTTCATTACTAGTTGACCAAGGTAGCTCACTTCATTCTAGTGAAGACTACATATTCGACTAGTTAGGTAGCACATGTCTTCATCAAGGAGATGATGATATTACATTGTGTTTCGAAAATGATTTTGTTAGACACAGCCACCAAGTTCACTTCCAAGTTTTGGAAGGAGTTGTTTGTAGGATTGGGGACAAATTTGACCTTCAGAACATTGTATCATCCACAAGTAGATGGAAAAATAGAGAGGGTCAATAGGATATTGGAGGATATGTTGAGGATGTTTGTCATGCATTATCAGAGGAGATGGGAGGAGTACCTTCAATTTGTTGAGTTTGCATACAACAACAATTATTATGAGTCAATGAGGATGAGTCTATTTGAGGCACTGTATGGGCAAAGTTGTAACAATCCCATCACTTAGAGTGATCTAGTGAACAAGGTACTTATTGGTTCAAACATATTGGTGGGCATGGAATAGGAAATGCAAGTAATAAAAAAGAATCTAGAAGAAACATAGGATAGATAGTGTTACACAACATTTTGTCACTGTCCCTGTACTCCCCAGTCTTCGATCTTGGAGTACTTCTACATTGTACCTGACATGCTTTCTGGTCATGAAGAAACTCCCAATATGTCCCTCTTCATGAGCAGAATAATTCCCCTTTACACCATTTCCCAAGAATCTTTCTTCTATCCCAGTTTACAAGACGACGCTATTGACTAGTTTTCTCCTCGTGTTGACTAGTTTTTTGGAAGGTTTTTTAAATAAGGAGCTAAAGCTTCCATGTCTAGAAGATTCATAATGGAAGTCTGGTAGATGGTTCCAATGAAGAGAGGAACCATATCTCATCCATCCAAGCTATATAAACCTCTCTTTTTTCCCAAGCAAAAGCTAGTTGGAGTTTTGGAGCAAGTTTGAATAACCAGCAAGTCATTTATAGCTTGTAGCTTTCTAGTGTCTGTTTGAGGGAGAATAGTGTGATTTTGGTTTGGTTTGAGACTAGAGGAAAAGAAGCCTTAAAAATTCCATTGTTGGGGCTATCCATGAAGTGCTAGTAGAAGTGTGGGAACTTGGATACATCAGAGGAGACCATCAACGTCAATGCACTGATTGTAATCTCTTTCTGATTTAGATTAATGCAACTATCGATTGATTTCCTACATGAAGTGTCATTTGACATGTTTATGGATTAATGTTCCTTGACCTATTAAGTAGGTTGAATACAATATTGCATGTAATCATGTTTGTTGTTGTTGTTGTTTGCTTGTTTCAGGTGTTCGAAGGAAGGAAACATAAGATAGCTAGAGTGAGGAAGCAGGATCATCACTAAGTGGAATAGTGTTCTAAGAGATAGGACCTCTTAATTGATTCTAGCTTAAGGAGATTTTCCATAGATTGTTTGTTTGTGGCTAGACCCGCTCTCTTGGGCTAGAGGAATTGTTTGTGTCTACACTAGGAATTTACCTAAACCACAAATTGGCAACTTCATTGGGGATCCAATCCTTTTGTTTGATTGATTGTCATTTTATGCTTTTGTGTGAACTTTTCTACCATCACCATTTTCGTTTACTGTTCTCTGCTTTGCCTGGTTTACTTCTTTAAGCCTGAAATTTACAGTGGCAAATCTGGTCTTAGCCTTTGAAAATTTTTATTTTTTTCCTTAAATCCTTCATCAGCGCATTTATTTCTTTGACAGTCATACCAATTTGCACCAGTTTATAAAAAATAGTGGCATCAACCCCCTTCTAGCAGGTGTTGTCAATTAGGCAGTCGCGCTGATTCTTGTAAGTGAAGTTTTTTTTTAATTTTTTCTTCGAATCCCTCAATTAACGTTAGTTGTAGCCTGGCAGTCGAGCCGATCAGGCCTATTAGTGCTAGTTGTAGCTTGGCCAATCATGCCAGTTGTGCCAGTCAATGCTAGTTGTCAATTAGGTAGTAGTGTTGATATCTAAGTTAAGAAAAAATCATAATTTCTCCCATTCCAGTGCTAGTGTGTCTTGACCCTCAGAATCTCTTCTTCCACCCAGAAGTGATTAGAATGCTTTGTTTGTTGGCCTTTTATTGATTGATTGGTTTGAAGTTTCATTGCTTGATCGGTTTGAAGTTTCATTGCTTGATTTTTTTGAGTTTTTGGATGGTTTCTATGACCCTAAGGAATCTAGGTCAATTACCGTTCATTTGTTTGTTTACTCACTATGTCAAGTTTCTGATTTGTTGCTTCATTTAATCCATCTTTGAGTTGCAACATCTTCATTGCTTTATTTTCAATCGAATGAGTAAAAGAGTCTCGTTTGTTCTCTTATAACGAGAAAATACTTTCTTGTTCCGAGCATAGATTACATTGCTTGGTTTGTCGATTGAAGCATTTATGTGTTTGGTTTGTTCAATTCAGGGAAGAAGTTTCTTTTAGTTTCATTTATCATGCTTTGGATTTGATCGATGCTTGTTTGTTCGAAATTATAAAAAATTTCATTCAAGCGCTTTACGTGGAAGATTCAGTTTGCATTTTATGAAAAGAAGAACATCATTCTAGTTTACTTAAGAGAAAACATTACATTAGTAGCATCATTGAGAAGTTAGAATTGCATCGTCGTAAGTGTTGGAAATGAAATAAAACTTCTTTTGTTGTTATAGGAAGATTCAGTGCATTTAGGAGACTTATTAGAGAGAGATTTCATTCTTTGATTGTTGCATTGATTTTGTGTTCCATATATCTCAATTAGTGTTAACTTTCATCAAAGATGAAGATTTATTTTTTCATATAGCTGCATGTAGGAGTTTTTTTTTAGATGACAATGGTAGGGCCTTATAATTGAAACCTAATTCGAGATCAACCATTAAAATCTATTGAATTAACCTAAGGAAGCATTGAAACTTAACGCTCATATTTAGAGGTCTAGGCTAGAGACATGTTCCAACGTCTTAAAACCTAGCAGCTGTCATTCGCTTTGGAATTAGAGTGTGCTAGTACAGACTTATGCTCCCCACACCATCGAGTATATAAAGGGAGACCCCACTAGGTCTGCAATCCATTATCAGTTGGAAGCCAAGTCTATCACCTTGTAAACGTGATACACCGAACACAAGATTCGGGCAGATTGCCTGCCTGTACTTCTCGGTTCACCGAGAGGTATTCTGCAGTTCACGGTTACCTGGTAATCCTTTTTCCTAGATCATCCAGAGCCACCATTTTGGTCCTTTTAACTCTTTAAATTTAAAAGATCACCGAGAACTTTTCCTTTCCAGCTTGTTCAAACCGAAAGAGACTAGAGTCACCTTTTTCCCTTTTCTCGACTCTTATAACATGAAAAGGTAAATTTTTGTTTCAATGTTCTAAAATTACCTTCCCACGAAATATTCCTGGTTAAATTCGTATTCCTTAGTAATTATTTAGGGTCGATTCCAATGGCAACATTTCTAGAATCTACTAGTCAAGGATTCCCCTCGGATGGGAATCCTAGTCTTTTTCCTTCTTTTGAGAATGTTGGAACTCCTTATATGGTGACATTGACCCTTCCTCGGTTAACCATTGGTTTACATTTTTAGTTGTTTTCGACCTTGGTGGTGCCGAGCATCTTGACTCCTGTCCAAACGTCTCCTTCACTCGAATCATGTCATGATGATTCTATTGACTCCTAGCCTTCTTCCCCAATTTATTTGCCCTCCTCTTCTACTTCACCTGGTAAAAGTTTCAAATCTAGTAACCATGAGGCTAAGAAGAAGAAGAAGAAGAAGAAGAAGAAGAAGAAGAAGAAGACGAAGAAGAAGAAATTAGATAAGCACGAGGCCAACCATGCGACTTTTACTCCAAATGCACCTCTTATAGACAAACCTTTCGATCCTCCACGAAGGTCATATTCTCTTGCAAGTTGTGTAAGGGTGACCATCTCCTTCAAGATTGTCCTGGAATTCCTCGAGTCTTAGAGGTATGGTCTGAGGACCTAAATCGACCATCCCTACCAACCTCAGGAGATCATGTCGATGCTACACCTTCAACTAATGATGGTAGGAAGAAGGGAAATATTAGATTCCCCTGAAGGTTATGTGAAGGGAAGCATCTTCTTCACCTTTGTCCTGTCATGGTAAATCTTCCAAAATTTTGGAAAACCTTACAACTCCTCAACGTCAACTTCTTGTTGGTTATCAGAGGCTTTCTTCTAACCCTCTATTAGTTGGTAAAGAGATTGACTTGGATTCATCTCTTGCCCATCTTTCTCTTCTTGAGCATGAATCTCTTATGTCTATTTCTGACCAACCTTTGCTCAAAAAGAGTGTCAACTTGGCTCCACCTTCAGTTGTTGACTCAGTTCCTAAAGAGAGTAGTGACCATATTGCTCATGTTCTTCTCATCTCCTCATATTCTCATGAATCAAAGAGTGGCCCTCTCATCCCAGTTGTTCAGGAGAGTCCTTCTCCTATTCCCGTAGGGCATGGGGGTGATCATTACATTGGGAAAAAAAAACCATCCATATAGACGTGATGGTAGTCCAAGGTCCCTTAGATTTCAATCTTCTCCTTGGATGCGACTATGTTTATGTCATGGGAGCTCTTGTTTCTTCACTTTTCCGTGTGGTTTATTTTACGCATGAAGGGAGAATAGTGACCATTGATCAATTGTCATTCATTAGTCACTAGGCGCCTCCTTTGCAACCATCATCCCCTATCAGCTCTTATTTGCAAGCAGCACCTTCCCCACCATAGGTCAGTTATGTGGCTACCCATTCTGTCGCTACATCTATTGATGATCACACAGATGGTATTGTACATTATGTACTGGGGGCATTGGAACTCGATTTGTCTTTGGTACCAAATGACATATATTCCTCTCGAACTGTGGTTCTTCCGTCTAGTGAAGACCTCTTGGAAGCCATGTTCTTGTATGGTTCATGAACATATGTGTGAGCATATTTCCTTGTCTTGTGCCAATCTTCTTAAAAAATGAAACAAGGGTCATAAGAATAGTTCCTGGTCTTGTGTTAACCTTGTTAAAAAATGAAAGAAAGGGTGTGAGCATAGTTCTTTGTCTTGTGTCAAGCTCGTTAAAAAATGAAGCAAGGGTCTCGAGGATAGTTCTTTTAGTGTCAACCTCATTAAAAAATGAAGCACCTCCCTTTTCCAAATCGAGTTTTTGATTAAGATTTCATAAAATCCCAGTCAAGTCTTTCGTGGATCTTGAAAGTGGACCTTCATTCCATTCACCTAGTTGAATGAAATGAAGCTTGGGGGGCATGTACTGCGAATTGAGTCATTATGCAGGGAGCATGCAAACTTATCCCAAGCATAGTTTATCTTTGTTTCAAACTCACGCAAAAATGAAACAAAACACAAGCATAGTTTTTCATTTCAAGCTTGTGTAAACATGAAACCGAATTCAAGCAGAGTTCCCCATGGTTCAATATTATGTATAAAAATGAACACATCTCCATTTTAACCCTCATGATTTCCATTTTTATCAGCCTCTCCCATCAGATAAGTCTTGGTTTTCCTCCATTCATGATTTGATAATCACCCTATGAGTGACACCAATTTAAAGTTTATTAAACAAAAGGTATTACAGACTCATGTGCCGGTGTGTGTTCTGTGTTATTTAAGCAACGGATCGATCAGATTTCCAATATACAGACATTGTAAATGGAAAGACAACAGAGAAATATAGTAAGCAACCACAAAGACACAAGTAATTTTAATAAGGAGTTCACCCTATTCTCCAGGGATACATCTCCGGTCCAGCTTTCAATGGTGACCTTGTTTTATTAGGTCTTTGAGCAGAGAATTACAATGCAAGGACTCAATGTGAGTTCTCCTGAAGTAGGTTTGCTTGGCAGGGTAGTTTCTTGGATTTCCCAAGCTACTAGAGTACACAAACTCTTCTTTTTCCTACCAGCTCTGTGACCTTCTAGTCTACAGTGGAAGGAGCCAAATGTGAAGCTCGATCCTGACATATTCCTCTAGGGGATGGCTTGAATCTCTCAAGCTCTTTGGTGCTCGATGTTGCCCTTGGTCAGCTCAGCCCTATATCTATCTCTGATTTCGATTAACTACCTCTTCTCTGGTTTCTGTCTCTCCGTTTTCAACTGTGTATTCTATTTTGTTGTTCATGGGTTTTAGTAATTCGAACCCATGCTTGTTCAATTCCTCTTTTGCCTCCGTCGATTCACCTTCTGCAACTACACTTGGAGTTCCCTGTTCGGTGTCAGCATGAATGCTCAGGGAATGGCCACGTGTCCCCATCTGAATAACGCCAGCCTGCTCGTCGGTTCATTTCTTCAGTTACGTCGTGGATGCATTCTTCCTCCACCATGGTGGTCAAATGGACCTCAAATCTTTACAAACACAGCTTAATCCTTCGTTGATTCTACTTCCTCCATCGGGCACAATCTCAGCCATCCGATCTCAGACCCCTAGATCCAACGTCGTTTGCACGTCCCACGTGGTTGACCTGCTCGACCGATAACACATGATCAACAGTGGTTTTCTCTCTCCTCCACCGCCGCGTGTCGATCATTGAGTGGGATCGCTCCGCTTTCTCCAAAACCATTTACCATTTGAGGGTGCCCTGATCAATATCGCAAGATTCCAGAGTGTGGGTCACGCCTTGTACGATTAGCGCTTTTTTCCTTTCCCGGTCGTGGTTCTCCGATCCGCCATGTGTCCAAATGCTCGGGCTTTCCCCCATTTCGGCCCTGTTCGCCCAACGATGTGCGAATAGCGCATCAAAAATCACCTCCTTTTCCCGATCCAGGGCTCCCAGGGGCTACTTTGACCTCTTGCATAGTCTCCATGGGCCTCGGTCAGCGTGCATTGACCAAGGTCCTCATCATTCCATGTTGGCTGCCAGTGCCACTAGTTCAGGGTGTTTTTGACTACTGTTTTTGGAATTTCTAGAGATTCGTCCCAACCTGATATAGTCATGGTTCTTTGCTAGTCTTTGATGGATCCAATTCGGATCACGGCCTTCCCACTGAAAGAGATTTTGGACCACCAAAAGTTGATTTTCAAGCATAGACTAAGCGAGGGTATTGCTTTCTCACTTGTCCAATCTCAATCCACTTCGCACTGCTTGGCTTCGAACCTTTGAGCCCAATCTTGAGGTATTCCACTTGTCCACTGCACGTCGTCCTTATCTTCCTATCTAGCACTGTGTCTTCCCGTAATTCATTAAGATATTCAGGTAGCAGATCATCAATGAAAGGTAATTGACTTGGCTCTTCAGGGTCCTCAATCATTGAAGTTTCAAACAACCTCAAGAAATCTGCATTTATGACTAAGTAGATGTGCATGTAAGCTGGTAGATCAAGGCAGAAAGCATTTTCACCAATCTTCTCAAGTATCCTAAAGGTTCCATACCTGATAGTTTTTAGCTTTTTACCTTCACCTTGCATCCTGTCCTTGCTAATATACAACGAGACTTGGTCTCCAACTTGAAAACTATGCTCCATCCGATGCTTATCGTGCCTAGCCTTGTACTTGGCCTGGCTCTTTTCCAACTGATCCTGTACTTCCTGGTGGATCTCCTAGATCTGTTCAATGAACCTAGTTGCCGTGTCCACATCATTGTGTCTATCAACCATGGTATCTTTACCAAAGACAAAATCCAAACGAGACCTTGGTATGAAACCAAAATAGGTCTCAAAAGGAGATCTTTGTGTAGAAGAGTGTTTGGCTCTATTGTAAGCATGTTGCACATAACATAAGTGTTCATCCCAAAGTTTAGGGTGTTTGCTACAATATCCTCTCAGTAACTGGATCACTGTCCTGTTAACTACTTCTATTTGGCCATCTGTTTGTGGATGGAAAGCTGTGATTTTCTTTAATTTGGTGTCCATTAGTTCCCATAGACTTGACCAAAACTTCCCCACAAATTGGGTGTCTCGATCAAATACAATAGAAGTGGGTAATCCAAAATGAACCCATACATGTTCAAAAAACAATTTTGTAGTTTGTTCAGTTGTACTATGTTTACTACAGGGTATCAAAATACACATTTTGTTGAACCTATCCACAACAACATATAGATAATCATGACCTTTCCTAGATTTAGGCAGTCCTCCAACAAAATCCATGGAAATGCTTTCCCAAGGGTGAGTAGGAACTAGCAATGGAGTGTACAAGCCTAGTTTTCTGTTGTTGGGCTTGCTTTTCACACACATAGCACATCATTTTACATATCTAGAAATTGTCTCACTCATTCTCAGCCAATAGCAGAACCATTGTAGTTGTGCAACTATTTTACTTACCCCAAAGTGACCTGATATCAGAGAAGTGTGTGCTTCTCTAATTATCTTTACTCTCTCATTTTGTGGAATACAGAGTTTCCCATAATGATATAAGAGTCGGTCCTTCATGTGATATTCCAATTCTTCTAGTCTTTTGTCTTGACTCAAAGTTGCATATACATCTTTAAAGTCCACATCCTGAGCATATTGTTCTATGTAGCTTTCATGCACCACAGAATTATGCTTAAGGATGGTAGATGCATTTATAATGGGTCTAGATAACATGTCTGCAACCTTGTTATGTACACCCTTTTAATATCTGATGACTGAATTAAATTGTTGTAGAAAATCCATCCATCTGTAATGTCTTGATTGCTGCAACTCAGTTTGGGAGTGTAGGTATTGAAGTGGTTGATGATCAGTGTGTATTACTGTTTCTTTGCCCATTAAGTAATGTGTCCACTTTTACACACTCTCAACTAATGCATACAATTATTTATCATATGTAGGATAGTTAACTACTGCAGGATTAAAAGTCTCAGAATGATAACATATGGGTTTACCATGGTGTGTCAACATTGCTCCCATGGCATAGTCACTGGCATCAGTTTGAATCTAAAATGGTCTTTGTAGATCTGGAAGTGCTAGTACCAGTGCTATACTAATCTTTTATTTCAAGGTGTCGAAGGCTTTCTGCTGTTTGCCTCCCCACTAAAACACCTTGTTCAATCCTGTCAAGGCATGTAAGGGAGCTGCAATTGAGGAAAAATTTGAAATGAACTTCCTCTAATATTGTGCTACTCCTACGAAGCTTCTCACTCCTATAGCATACTTGGGTTTAGGCCAGTTTACAATGACTGCCACTTTAGAGGGATCTATTTTCAATTCACCTCCCCCTACTATGTGACCCAAATAATATAGAGTGGTTTTGCCAAATTCACATTTGGAGAGTTTAACATAAAGTTTTTCTCTTTTCAAAACATCTAATGTCTGCTTAACATGCCTTAAATGTTCTTCCCACATTTTACTAAAACTAAAAATGCCATCTAGATACACAATAACAAAATCATCAAGAAAAGGTCTGAGTACATCATTCATTAATCTCATGAAAGTAGCAGGAGCATTAGTTAGGCCAAAAGGCATAACCATCCATTCATACAATCCCTGCTTTGTTTTGAAAGCAGTCTTCCATACATCTTTCTCTGCAACTCTGACCTGATGGTATCCACTGTGCAAATCCAACTTGGTGAAATAAACAACTTCCTTCAATTGATCTAAAAGATCATCTATGCGAGGAAGGGGATAACGAGTTTTTATTGTTATTTTATTCAGTGCTCAATAGTCAATGCACATTCTCCACCAGCCATCTTTCTTTCTCACCAAAACGATTGGTGACCCACATGGTGATGTGCTAGGCCTGATGAACCCTTTCTCGAGCAACTCCTGCACCGACTTCTTGATTTCAGCATTCTCTAAAGCAGACAACCTTTTTTACTTGTGGCTGCAATGATTGTTTCATCTCCCGAGTCTGACCCCAAATATTTCTGAATAGCTGCAACAATATTCTTCTTCTTGCCCTCAGACTTCTTAGGTCTCAGCTCTGGATGCAAAATCCAAAAGTGCTCATCATCATGCCCATCCTTTTTACAGTGAGTGCATGAAGCTTTTCTTTTCTGTGAAGTATTAGCCTTCCTTGTTTTTCACTTGTGCTTTCTTTTCTCCTTTCTCTTGCTTACAATGGGTTGGGATGGTCCCCCAACTTCTGGATTTCCATTCTTTCCTCTAGATTCTAGATGAGTAGCTTGTACAGATACATCATCTATACTAGTGGGATTAAACATGAGGATGTTATGCCTCATGTAGTTGTGTAGACCACCAATGTACTTCAAAAGAGTTTCTGGTGAGTCTAATGAGATAACCAACATCAATGCTCTCTTTCTGAACTCTTGAGTATGCCCTTGCACACTTTTCCCTTTCAACTGCCGAAGAGTTTTCCAACTCATCATGGCTTGTTGCATGTAGGCCAATGGATAGAACTGCTTTTTGATTGCAGCAACAAATTCACTCCAGATAGAGATGGTCTTACCATGCTTCTTCATATCAGCTTGGGTTCTTCGTTCCCACCAAACCAAGACAGTGCCTCCTAGGCGTAGGCTTGCCAACTGAATCTTACTCTTGTCCAAGTCTATGTTTTGTACCCTGCAATATACATCAATTTGTTCAATCCAATTGTCCAGCTTTTCAACATTTATCTCTCCATCATATATAGGCAAATCAAATTTAACATCTAACTTAATCAAAGATGCTTTCTTATTATGCATGGGGCTATTTGGAGGTGTGAGAAAGCTTTCTTCTTTCCCCTTTCCTTTTGATTGGTCATGGGAATGAGACTCATCTTTTTCTTTATCTTGTTTAGAACCTGATGAATCTTCATACTTATGCTTTCTAAAGTCCCTATACATTTCTTCTACCATAGGCTTTATAGCTAGGAAACATTCTATGAATTGAGGGTCTGGCCCCACAGACCCTCAATTCCAGCACTGTTTATTTCTCATTCCAGCATTGTTTATTTCTAATTCCAACACTGTTTATTTCTTTAGCTTTGCTTTGTTCATTTACTTTTTTGCAAGATAGATATTAGACTATTCATATCATTCTTCAGTTACCTTCTATAGCCAGAGCGAGTCGAATGGTGAGGGATTGAGTATGAATGTATAGTTTTTTACTAGCTTATTTAGTTTTGCAAGTTAGTGATTAGATTACTCATATCAATCTCTGTTACCTCCTATAGCCAGAGCGAGTCGAATGGTGAGGGATTGTAGGATGAATGTGTAGTTTAATCTTATTTTTATTTTATGCAATCTAGATATCAAATTACTCAATTTGTGTATGATTACTTCCTATAGCCAGAGTGAGTCGAATGGTGAGGGGTCAAATATGAGTTGATGTGATATGATTTAGTTTACTTTTCTTATAGTTTTTGAATTACTTTGAGTTCAGTCTTTTCCTTTTTTTATACAACAGCAAGGATACTGGGTTTCATAGTCACTAGTTCACTATTTTGTTTAATTAGAATCGAGGCACATCTTGATTTCATCATTGTAAGTTTGAACACCTTTGGAACACTTTGAAGTTTGGAAATTATTTTAAAGGCCACCATTACCTTGAATACTTTTGTCCATACTTGATCATTAGAATCACCATCTCACACACCATCTCACATTAGGGAATCAATAAGAATATAAATCCAAAAACAAATAAAAAAAACTAAAAACGACAAAGAAATAAGAAAATGGTTATCTTGCATAGATAGTGCACTTCACTTCAGTAGTTTACGACTCCCGGATTGACAATTTATATAGCAATTTAGAACACACTAAATTCTGAACACATTAGAAAACTTTGAAACCTCTTTAGAATATGACCACACACAATTTCAGTTAAATTCTGACATTGAGTATCTATCATCTAGACAAATGTCTCTTTACTCTATGGAAGAGTTTGGTAGTTCCACCACTTAGCGTTTTCCAGGTAAAACATTGAATATCAACTAAAACTTGGAAAGATCACAACAGGAGGAGCTAACCAAAATCTTGCAAAAACATTCTACTGCATTTGCATGGGAGTATACTGACATGAAAGGTATTGACCCTAAGACTTGCATTCATCACATCTACATCGAGGAAAACAGTAGACCAATCAGACAACCTCAAAGAAGGATGAATCCAAATCCTAGAGAGATAGTGAAAGAAGAGCTCCAAACACTACTCAATGTAAACTTCATTTATCCAATCTCAGATAACCGATGGGTTTCTCCTTTGGTTACAGTACCTAAAAAGAATGGTAAATGGAGGGTATGCATTGATTATAGGGAATTGAATAAAGCGACTTTAAATATCACTTTCCTTTACCCTTTATCGATCAGGTATTAGATACTTTGGCAAGCAAAAAGTACTTTTCAGTTTTGGATGGTTTTAGTGGCTATAATCAGATTCAGGTGGCACCTGAAGATCAAGATAAGACCACATTCACCTGTCCATGGGGAACTTTTTCTTACCGAGTGCTTCCTTTTGGATTATGTAATGCACCCGCAACATTTCAAAGGACAATACTAGGAATCTTTTCTGATTAGATCCATGATTGTGTAGAGGTCTATATGGATGATTTTACAGTTTATGGTGATTCATTTGAAGAGTCATTAGAGAATTTGGAAAAAGTCCTTATTAGATGTAAAGAAAAAAATCTTTCATTGATTAATGAAAAATGCTTTATGATGTTTACTGAAGGGATTGTTTTAGGACATCATATTTTAGGGGATGGAATTAAAGTTGATAAATCAAAAGTTGAAGTCATCTCCAAGCTGCCTATTCCAACTTGTCAAAAAGATGTTAGAAGTTTTCTGGGATTTACTGGGTATTATAGAAGATTTATAGAAAACTTCACCAAAACAGCATCTCCACTCTTCAGATTTCTTACAAAAGACTGTGAATTCAAATGTGATCTTGATTGTCAATCAACATTTGAAACTTTGAAAACAAGAATATCTGAAGCACCCATTTTGAGAGGGCCAAATTGGAAACTTCCTTTCCATATTTCTACAGATGCTTCAGATACAACTCTAGGAGTTCTGTTAGGTCAAAAGGATTTACTTCCTTATGCCATTTACTATACCAGTAAAAATTTGACTCCCACTGAGTTGAACTATACTGTGATTGAAAAAGAGTTTCTAGTTGTTGTTCATGCAATCAATAAGTTTAGACATTATATAACATGCCATGAAACTTTTGTCCATACTGATCATTCTGCGAATAGATATCTAATGAACAAACCTGTTACTAATGGCAGAGTTACAAGATGGCTTTTACTTTTACAAGAATTCAATATTACTGCGTTGGATAGACCAGGAAAACAAAATAGAGTAGCTGATTTCTTGTCTAGGATCCAAAATACTAGAGAAGATTATCCTGTAGAAGATAAGTTTCCAGATGAATATTTGTTTGCAGTAACTACTAAGAATCCTTAGTTTGCAGATATTGCCAACTATTTTATTACAGGGAAACTGCCTCCACATCTATTTCCTGGTGAAAAAAGAAAAATTGTTCAGGAGAGTTCAAAATATTCATGGATTTCTAACGAATTGTTTAAAACAGAGCCAAATTGTGTGATTAGAAGATGTGTTCGGGAAGATGAAATGCCTGGAATCCTCAAGGCATGTCATGATGAGCCATGCGGTGGACACTTTGCTGACAAAAGGACGGCCTATAAAATCCTTTCTTTAGGATATTATTGGCCTTCCCTCTTCAAGGACACAAAAGAATATGTCAAAAGGTGTGACAACTGCAAAAGAGTAGGGAAACCGACTCTTTCAAATGAAATGCCATTACAACCACATGTACTCATTGAACCCTTTGAAAAATGGGCTTTAGATTTCATTGGACCCATTAATCCACCATCTAAACAAAATAAGTATATATTGGTATGCACTGATTATGTCACTAAATGGGTAGAAGCCAAAGCATTACTTTCTGCTACTGAAAATTCAGATGTTAACTTTCTTTATGAGGATATTTTTACTCGCTTTCGTGTCCCAAGAGAAATTGTGACAGATCAGAGAAATCAATTTACATCCAACATGATGGAGAAGCTGATGGAAGAATACAAGATCAAGCACAGGAAATCTACTCCTTACCACCCGCAAGCAAATGGCCAAGTGGAGTCTACAAACAAATTCATTGAAAGTATCATCACCAAGACTGTTCATCTACATAGAAGAGATTGGGCTGAAAGGCTTCCTGAAGCCTTATGGGCCTACAGAACTATATGGAGGAATACAACAGGACATTCTCCTTATGAACTTGTTTATGGGAAAGAAGTCCTGCTCCCCATTGAATTTCAAGTTAAAACTTTCGAGATGGCAGTTCAGTTGGGGATGCACCTATCAGAAGCCCAAAAACACAAAATGGAGCAATTGAATGAACTAGATGAGATTAGACAAGAAGTAATTCTAAGAACTGATCTAGTTCAACATCGAAGAGCTAAGTGGCATGACAGATATATCAAAGAGAAAAAGTTTCAAGAGGGAGATTGGGCATTACTATTTGATTCCATGTTTAAAGATTTTAAAGGAAAATTTCAGACTCATTGGCTTGGGTCATATGAGATCGACAAAGTCTTTAACAATGGAGCGGTAAGAATCAAGACCATTGATGAATTTCAAACTCCTCTTATTGTGAATGGCCACAGATTAAAGATTTATCATAAGCCACTCTCAAAAGAAGAATTTGTCAAAAATTTTCAAGAGAATTCTGCAATAAGGTTGGTGAAGAAGAATCCTTCTTCCCCACCAACCTAGCCTTGTTCCTTTCTGTTAAAAAAAAAATATAAAAAAAATTGTATAAGCCTGAAAACCAATCTCTGATTGGCAGCCTTATACAGAAAATGTAGAATGAAAATCAGGGACACCTGACACTCTATATTTTCCAGAAAAAAAATCTTTCTTTATTTCTCATTTCCATCTCACTCCACTCACTTCATCCCACTTCATTTCATTTTCATTTTCACTCCACTCACTTCATTTCACTCCATGCCATCCATTTCATTTCATCAATAAAAGTTTTTTTCCCCATGATCATTTCCATTCAGATAGTTATTGTCTAACTATCTCTATTTAGCTAAGTGGTTGCAGTGCCAAGTTTCCGCAGCTGCAATTAGTTTCCGCAGCCACCACTCTGTTTTTCAAATTTACTGTCAAGATGTTAGTGCAATAAAATGAAAATGCAGGTATGACTAAGCATATGCTATGAAGACATGTACATGGAGCATTTACAGACATCAATAAGGAGCAATTGAGTAAGGGATAATGGACAACAAAGACAAGGATTCCAAGGTATGGGAAAAAATTTCTTTCAAATATAAATTAAAGGCACAATTTTTCATATTTATTGAACCTTAAAGCTCACTATGTGCAATGATTATTACGATAGCTCCACTACCATTCCACGACCTTACTCCATAAACCATACATTTACTCCCTAAACGATCTCATGATTATTTTTCGGGTTCAACTTATAGATGACTGCACTTCCACACTCCACTTGTATTCATGAGACGTGACCTATGTAAATACAGCTCCTCTCCGCCGTACTTTGTGCAATCATTTTATCAACGTGTAACGTCTCTCATGCAGCCGTTAAATTCAAAATTCCGACGCCATTTCACTTGTGTTAAAGCCGCACCTTGTTAGCATACGTCTCCATTTCATCTCAGCTACTTATCCTCTATTTCCACTTACAGTTCTTGAACACCCCAATTCCCGTATCCATCTTCCTTTTTCGGCCATCGTTCTTCCACAAACCTTACAACATAGTCATCTTACCTCTGATAAAACCCTCATACGTAGTTGAACTCCAGAGAGAATTTTAAACAAGGGAAAAGATGGGATGGTTACTGAGGGCAGAGCTGGAAGGGCTTAAATTTTTAGAAGGGTACCCTCAGGCAAAAGAATTGCTGAAGAAAGCTAAATGGCTCCGTTTCATCTAGAAATTCAAAGGCCATAATAAGGAAGTAACAAAAGCCTTTGCAAGGTCTTTCAATGACCAGGTGGTGGAGATTGGAGACCTGAAGTTCACGGTCACTGAAGCCTCAATTGCAGCTGCTACAGATTTACCCTAGGAAGGTGAGTGTTGGTTTAAAAACAAAAGTTTGGACAAGCAGGCATGGAGAGTTATATTGCGTAACCCAGGTATGGACGTTACTGTATTTACAAGAGGGATTCTTGTTCATGCACTAAAAGAAGAATGGGCCAGGTTACTATTAATCATTCAAAAGTTTATCACTTGTGAAGGCCGATTTGGGACGATGTACATGTATCATACTAGGCTATTGATGAAATTTTTAGAGAAACAAACTCTTAATCTGCCCTATTTGTTACTGTTGAGTCTGAAAAAGATGAGCACCACAGTCCAAAAGAACATAGGAGACATAGAACCTCATTTATATCATCATGGACTCGTGAGGATTCTAGTTGAAGATCAGTTGAAGAAAAATAAAGATACTTGGGAACGGTTTCTAGTGAGAAACTATTTTCAAGAGCAATCTGAAGCACCAGGAAGAAGTACACCAAAGGCACCGAGAAGGAGTAGGAGAAAAGGGAAAAGTGCCATAATCCAAAACTCTCCTATTGATAAAACTAAAGAAATGGGTCAAAAAGAAAAGGAGGAAATAAATAAGGACAGAAAGCAGAGAAAATTGAAGGGAAAGAGGAACTTACAAGATGTTTACCAACCACCAGAACCATCCATAGAGGAAGACTATCAAGTTTTATCTGAGAGACTAGTGCATCTCCAAAAACAAGCTGCCACAACTAAGAAGGAAGAAAAAGGAAAACAAATTATGGAAGAGGAAAGTACTAGCCCACAGTACTTAAGAAGAAGCGGAAAACTCAAAGAAAAGTGGAGGAAAACACAAGTAAAAGGACCCCACTTCATTGACTTGGGTGGGGAAACACCTGAGAAACCTCAAGCTGGCCATAGTCCACCTCATCTTCTGCCAAATATTGAATCCAACCCTTCAGAGTTGATGTAAGCCCTTCTAGGCCAGACCTAGAAGACAGTCCTCCTCCTCAACAAGACTTTGAAGCCAGCCCGAGGAAAACACCTGAAATCGATCCAAAACAGCAAGAGGTATATGATTACCTCGAATATTTAGAGAAGACAGCTGCAGGCTCGAGCACACCATCCATTCTGCCTCACATAACACAAGATGCACAAGTTCAATCTTTGAAGCAAGAAGTGTTTGAATTGGAGGTCTTAAACAGGCACATTAAACAAGAAAACAAGGCATTAAAGGAGCAAAGAAAAGTGGAAAAAATTATTCATGATAATACCATGTTACATATAGGTCTGTGGCAGAAGTAGAACAAGAAATTAAAGAAGAAGTGCAGAAAGTTGAGCAGGGAATTAATCAATCTCAAGTTCAGATGTTTGATAAGGAAACCCAGAATGGTGGTAGCACCAAGAAAGAAGAGGAGAGGATTGGATGTATTAGCAGAGGCTTCAGAATACATAGACTAAAGGGAGATGACTAAATTTTGGTTCCATGAGGATATGCAACACCTTCACAGTGAGGGTATGTTGAGTCCCAAACTTACATCTTCCCTACATACCTTTTTAGCCTTTTTCTCTAGTTACCTGAACCTCCAAGCTATCAAATCATTGCATATTAGTTTAAAATGAGCATATAAATGGTTTCCTAACTATGTTTTGTGACTGCTGTTTGATTTATATTTTTGCTCAATCAGCTGCGGAATCTGTCACTTTTCGCAGCCAAAATCAGTTTCTGCAGCCTTTTTGTTAAACTCTATGCTACAGGTGTCTACTGAAGAACTCAACCACATGGGCAAGCTACAAAGGATGTGGACATGGAACGTCTCCCCTTGGTTCAGCCAAATCATCCACAGAAGCCCGCAGTCAAAGGAAGTCAAAGGCAGTCAAACGGTGGTCAACACAAGGAGTTTTGCGGTGGCACGACTCTTTTTTCATCACGAGGAGGATTGCGTGGCAAGATCCTGAGATTTAGGAAGTCTGCTAACACGTGGGGACTGCTCGTGGACCGAATCCAACAAACCACCTCCTTGGATTTACTTCCCACGGCTACCATGCTGCTAAATTTTTGATTATGGTCTTTTACGTTTCTGTCTACCAGCGCAGACCTTAGGAATTAGTTATGTATTTCCTGCTATAAATAAAGCATCTTCGAATGCGTATAAGCTAGCTGCTGATATGTAATCTTGACTGTTTGTACAAGCCATCGAGCTGAGACTTGGTTTTTATTTTATGATTGTATTGCAATATATGAGAAGACACTGATTTTGAGTGCAAATCCGTGATTGGTTCTAATTGGCCGAGGTTGCAGAGGGCCCCTGTACACCAAGGTCCTGTAGTTGCTGTATAGCTTTATGTTTTTCTTCATTTTACGCTCTTGATACCATAGATGTTTGTTGTATATATTATCATGCTCATGGTATTTATGTTATTTGCTGTCCATAGCTTCTTTCATGCTTTTAATTGATTATCAACTGATCAATGTTTGCATTTCAGGTTCTAATAGGAATCCCGGGCAGTGCATATAGTTTTGATGACTAATGACATGATGGAATTATCTTGTCCTTTCTGCTTATTTGTTTTCTAATTCCAGCACTGTTTATTTCTTTAGCTTTGCTTTGTTCATTTACTTTTCCGCAAGATAGATATTAGACTATTCATATCATTCTTCAGTTACCTCCTATAGCCAGAGCGAGTCGAATGGTGAGGGATTGAGTGTGAATCAATAGTTTGATACTAGTTTATTTACTTTTGCAAGTTAGTGACTAGATTACTCATATCATTCTCAGTTACCTCATATAGCGAGAGCGAGTCAAATGGTGAGGGATTGTAGGATGAATGTGTAGTTTAATATTATTTTTATTTAATGCAATCTAGATATCAGATTACTCAATTTGTGTATGATTACCTCCTATAGCCAGAGCGAGTCGAATGGTGAGGGGTTAAAAATGAGTTGATGTGATATGATTTAGTTTACTTTTCTTATAGTTTTTGAATTACTTTGAGTTCAGTCTTTTCCTTTTTTTATACAACAACAAGGATACTGGGTTTCATAGTCACTAGTTCACTATTTTGTTTAATTAGAATCTAGGCACATCTTGATTTCATCATTGTAAGTTTGAACACCTTTGAAACACTTTGAAGTTTGGAAATTATTTTAAAGGCCACCATTACCTTGAATACTTTTGTCCATACTTGATCATTAGAATCACCATCTCACACACCATCTCACATTAGGGAATCAACAAGAAGATAAATCCAAAAACAAATAATAAAAAAAACTAAAAACGACAAAGAAATAAGAAAATGGTTATCTTGCATAGATAGTGCACTTCACTTCAGCAGTTTACGACTCTCGGATTGATAATTTATATACCAATTTAGAACACAGTAAATTGACCAAACAAATATAATAAAGGAGAGTATCGTTCA
>APFE030443353.1:0-12323 GCA_000404065.3 Pinus taeda | reverse complement strand
AGTAAAAGTTATGAACACTTACCTCTTTTTGAGCCTTCACATTTGTCCCTTTTTTATTTAAGAGAAGCACATGTACTGCAAATCCCCATCCTTGTCTTCTTAGGAATATGAACATTATTGAATTCTTTCTTCCATATCTTCACAAAATATTGATATGTAATAAATTGGCCCTGTCCCTCAACACTTTCTGCATATTCTTTGTATAAGTTGTAGATTTCTCGTCTTGAAAAATTATCTGGAATATGTATTGTCTCTCTATTTGGCATACACTCTCCATGCTTTGAAAAGAAATCTTTCATCCATGACATTGCAGTATTTGATAATTGCCCAAACTGTCTTTTATAACGTACTTGTGAATAAAATGTGGGATCCTTTTCCAAATTTTCTTGAATTCTCGAGAGACGCAAATTCCCAATTGAATGAAACATTTTGAAATCTTTTCTACACAATAATAAATTCCTAATATGATAATCATAACTTGACAATGTAGATTGCATGCAGCCAACTAAATATGAGTTTTGCATGCTTTTATTCATTGACAAATATCTCTTCCTGCTTTCTAATGCAAATGTGAAATCCATACGTTTCAAGCAATTTTTTTGGCAACATTCACTTGAAATGAGAGCGTTGATAGAACTTCTTCTCGTCAGATATTCTTCTCTACCCCTTGTATAACTAGAATAGTTTGCATTGATACGAAAAGGTCTGCTCCTACTCCTCGATACAATATTTCTTGGCAACATCTCCATCATTGGATCATCACTGCTACTCGCATCCTGTTCTTCATCACTGCTGCTCTCATAGTCCTTAGAATCAGGACTAAGAGGAGATTGTGATACTCCAATCTCTTGAAAATCATCATCCCGCGCTTCATCACTGCTTCTTTCATAGTCCTTAGAATCAGGACTAAGAGGATATTGTGATACTCCAATCTCTTGAAAATCATCATCCCGCGCTTCATCACTGCTGCTCTCATAGTCCTTAGAATCAGGACTAAGAGGACATTGTGATACTCCAATCTCTTGAAAATTATCATCCCGCGCTTCATCACTACTGCTCTCATAGTCCTTAGAATCAGGACTAAGAGGACATTGTGATACTCCAATCTTTTGAAAATTATCATCTCACGCTTCATCACTGCTACTCTCATAGTTCTTAGAATCAGGACTAAGAGGACATTGTGATACTCCAATCTTTTGAAAATCATCATCCCGCGCTTCATCACTACTGCTCTCATAGTCCTTAGAATCAGGACTAACTGGACACTTTGACACTCCATTCTTTTGAAAATCATCATCCCGCGCTTCATCATCGCTGCTCTCATAGTCCTTAGAATTAGGACTAACTGGACACTTTGACATTCCATTCTTTTGAAATTCATTATCACAGTCATCACCACTGCTGCTCTTATAGTCCTTAGAATCAGGACTAACTGGACACTTTGACACTCCATTCTTTTGAAAATCATCATCCCGCGCTTCATCACCGCTGCTCTCATAGTCCTTAGAATTATGACTAAGTGGACACTGTGACACTCCATTATTTTGAAATTCGCCATCATGCACGTCAAAACTGCTGCTCTCATAGTCTTAAGAATTAGGACTGAGTGGACACCGTGACCCTCCATTCTTTTGAACTTCACCACCACGCTCTTCAAAACTGCTACTCTCATAGTCCTCAGAATTAGGACTAAGTGGACATCGTGACACTCCATTCTTTTGAACTTCATCATCATGCTCTTCATCATCGCTGCTTTCATAGTCCTTAGAATCGGGACTAAGTGGAAGAATTGACTTTCTATTCATAGTGGAAGAATTCCCGCTATATTCATCAATATGAATAGAGTTGTTACGCGATGAAGATGTTGATGGTGTATAAACCGAAACTTCACCATCAGAACAATCCATCCCTTTCAAACAGAAGATGTTGAATGATACAAATGGAGTCTCCTAAGAATATTATATAGCTTAAAGAATGAAATATTCCCTCCAAAATTATTCCCTCCAAAAATTTTCGCGAAAATATTTCCCTCCAAAAATTTTCGCGAAAATATTTCCCTCCAAAAGTTTGTTAGATTTATTTACCTTTATTATTTTATTCTACAATTCATTGAAAAACATAAACTGAATTTTTTTATGAAATCAATCACTGAAATTCATTTTAGTGATGAGATAGGCCATATTAGTCTTTGTGGAATTTAACCACCACCATTATCATCATCAAAATAAATTTCAATTACTATTAAAAATATTTTATAAAATTTAAATCTTTATTTTTATTTAATAATTATTAATAATTAAATCAAAATTTTAAAAACTCTTTTAAAATTAAAATAAACATAATGTAACAAAATTTAAAAACTACAAAATTGAGTTCATCACTAGCACCCTATAAATTTAATGGGCACTCTTGCATGTGAAGTAAATTTTGTGTGAAGGGTTCTTTTAATATTTCCCTTCCATGATGTTTTATTTATTTATTCTATCTTATATATATAAGAAAAATAAAATTTTATAAAAATAAATTGATTATAAAAAACACTATCTAAAAAAAGGTATATATTAAAAACATACCTATAATTTCCTAATTTAAATCATGTTTTTTCATAAAAAAATTAATAATAATAAAATGTATTATAATTTAAATGTTAATCAGTAATGAGAATACCATACCATTGTTATTATTTGTAAACATACCATTATCTATAAGTTAAAAGGAAATTTAAAATTATTTTATAAAACAATCCACTATTATTTAATAGGAAAATCTGCCCTCTGAAATGATTGGCTAACAACACCCAAAATGATAAGCTTCCACTTTACCAAATATATTTATGCTTTCCACCAGTAATATATAAAAACATATTCTATTAAATGATCCACTATTATTTAAGGGAAAAATGTGCTCTCTAAAATGATAAGCTTCCACTTTACCCAATATATTTATGTCTTCCACCACTAGCATGTAAAAATATAAACATACAATACATTTGGGTATTCTGCCACTAAGTCCTTTTTCTCTTTTAATTATAGTAACCCTTTTAATTAATTAATAAAATGAAAAATATTTGTTTGATTTTGGCAGACAAACAGCATGGTCAACGTAATCTGTGATATCCGGCCAGCGACCGAGATAATAAATTTTAAAAAACCCATAAGAGTGTTATTGGTACTGCATAATAGATAATAAATTTTAAAAGCCCATAAGACGGTTATTGGTACAGCATAAGGGTTTTAGGAAAAAGAAAGATAGGACTGCATACATTTTTTATTCTGAAAACCAAAGCAAATTTACATCAATATTCGGTATAATGACTGCGATGGATTAAAGCTCTGCGATTGTCTTCGTTCGTAAACCTTTTAGAAAGCTTAGAGTGTTAAATTATAGTCCGGACACCTATTTATCGATATAGCTGAAAGAAGTCCCAACCAAGGGTAGTATCATAGTTGCAGACTGAATAGGAAAGCCATATTGCCAGGCTATTTCTCTTGCGTGGCAGCTGAAGGTTAGGGCCACCCCGCGCCGCCCCGCTCCTGACTGGCGGCGGGTCGATTCCAGGAATCGATCCACCTCCGGTCGAGCGGGGCTGGGCGGTCCAGGCGATTCCGGGAATCGACCCGGGGCGGCCCAGGCGATTCCGGGAATCGACCCGTCTCGGCAGGGCGGCCCAGGGTGGCCCTGCGCGCACGCCATGTAAATAAGCCTTATTGATCGCATGGAAGTAGTTGAATAGATATGACATTTTGTTTTCGGATAGATATGACTTATTGGAATGTTTACAAAACCGGCCAGCACCTAGATGCGTCCTTTTTATTCCACACCTGGCGTGGAATCTAAGCATCCTTTACACCTTAGTCCAATGGCACACCTCAACCATTAAAAGCAGTAGATTGAAATCAAGTACCATTCATGTCTACAAACTCTGCGTTTGCTCGGATTGCTCTGCATACCTTAACGGCGTCGGAGATGGTGGAGAAAGCCAAACAGTTGGTAGCAGAAAAGGTTGAAAAAGGAGTTGTCTATAATGCGATTTTTTGGAGATTTCGGTGACATCCGGCGGAAGAAATTGAGGTTAAATCTTGATTTGTTGCAGTTAAAATGGTTTTTTAACTGCATATTTGGATTCAGCACCCTCAAAAACTCTAGGATGCTTTGATTATGCAAAAACTAGCTACAAAATTACGATTCCAATAATTTACTGCCGGATTTTGACCAGAAAAAGCCACCAGAAAAGCTTTCAAAAAGTCGCATTAAAAACAACTGCGTTGAAAAACCAAGCTTAAACGTTACACACGTTTCGATCAAACATGTTGGTAAAAGCTCTGCAACTCAAAATTATTGAGGTTTCACGTAAAGTGGAATCATGATGGTTAATGCCGGCTCTGTAGCCCACCTTGGGGATGAGTAGACACATATACAGCTAATAAATAATGTGAAATTTCAGAGCTGCTATCGACTCTTGAGAACGACTCTGTAATAGTGAAATAAATAAGTGGGTTTAGTCTTGGAGATTGAAATGGAAAGTGTTACCGTCATCAATGTCGCCAGCTGGAAAGAAACTTCTTTCTCTCTTACTTTCAGATTTAAAAAAATATTAATTTCACTTCTGTGTACAAATTGACATGACACTGACGAAATGATGGAGTAGCGATAAAGCTGTGCATGCTGTCATGGAAGTTTCGTCGGACCTCAAAACATCTTTGTGAGAGTAAATAACGTCAGATTCCCATGCAATCATGATTTACACGTTTCAATATTATACCTGCAGGGACCCATTTACAGTCTCTTAATCCCATTTTGAATAATCGAGTCGCACTCAGATTTCTAATGGCCTGGCACTTCACAGCAACTTTTTCAGGAAAAATTACAAAAAAAAAAAAATTGTCGGTTGTTCGACCACATCTAATTATTTAAAATAATTTGTCGGTGGTTAAAGAGCAAGGTAAGCTTATGATTTTTCACTTGGCCTAATATATCAATAACTGGGTATACTGTAACATCATATCTAAGAGAAACATTACAATCAATTTTTTTTTAAAGAAAAAAACTCACATCCTACTTCACTTCAAAACTATTTTGTATTTAAAATAAAGAGATTATGGATTGTAAAGTTCGAGATTAACAAAGTCGATCGTTGAAAATAAACAAAAAGTACACGGAGTTTTAAAGTTTTGGGTGGAGTATTTAGCACGCAAACAGACCTATAGTTCTTCCCGGGCTCGCCCTTTTAGAAGTGGTTGAACAGGCCCACGCGGTGATTCTCATTCTAGTATGGATTGTAAAGTTAGTGATTAATAAAAATGATCGTTGAAAATAAACAAAAATATGAAGTACGTAGAGTTTTAATGTTATTGATTTACTCACGTTCCCATTGTTGGGAATTTCACTCTTCCACTCTCCAAGAAGGGCACCCTTAAACTGCCCATATGGTGATATATTTTACTGCCCATTTGGTGATATATTTTATATTTTAAAAGGCAATTTATTCCATGTAGTTGTATTGTTGACGTTATAGTTAATAGATAAATTTGATGAAGTGAGGAGGTTCGGTCTTTATAAGTATAGTGATTTAAGTTGCGCAGGGCCACCCCCGGGCCGCCCCGCCCCGACCGGCGGCGGGTCGATTCTGAACACCCCCCGGTTGGGCTGGCGGGCGGCAGGGCGGCCTTGCGTCGCGCAGAGTGAAATTTAAGGTGGCCTTTCTTGGAGAGTGAAGAGTGAAATTCCAAGAATGGGAATGTGCATCACAACTCCATTCCCGCGGGTCGGGGTGCTCTTGGCGCGCATAGTGCGTTCCCAGGCCGCCCCGCCCGCCCGACCGACGGCGAGCGGGGCGGCCCGGGGTGCCCTGGCGGGCGCCGCGCCACCCCGGGCCGCCCCCCGCCCGACTGACAGTGGGTCGATTCCCGGAATCGACCCGCTGCCGATCAGGCAGGGCGAGGCAGCCCGGGGGTGGCCCTAAGCTTCAGCGGCCACGCAAGAGAAATACCCTGGCAATATGGCTTTCCTATGCAATGTGCAACTATGATCCTACCCTTGTTTGGGACTTCTTTCAGCTATATCGATAAATAGGTGTCCGGACTATAATTTAACACTCTAAGCTTTCTAAGAGGTTTACGAACGAAGACAATCGCAGAGCTTTAATCCATTGCAGTCATTATACCGAATATTGATGTAAATTTACTTTGGTTTTCAGAATAAAAAATGTATGCAGTCCTATCTTCCTTTTTCCTAAAACCATTATGTTGTACCAATAACCGTCTTATGGGCTTTTAAAATTTATTATCTATTATGCAGTGCCAATAACACTCTTATGGGTTTTTTAAAATTTATTATCTCGGTCGCTGGTCGGATATCATAGATTACGTTGACCATGCTGTTTGTCTGCCAAAATCAAACAAATATTTTTCATTTTATTAACTAATTAAAAGGGTTACTATGATTAAAAGAGAAAAAGGACTTAGTGGCAGAATACCCAAATGTATTGTATGTTTATATTTTTACATGCTAGTGGTGGAAGACATAAATATATTGGGTAAAGTGGAAGCTTATCATTTTAGAGGGCACATTTTTCCCTTAAATAATAGTGGATCATTTAGTAGAATATGTTCTTTTTTTTTAACAAAGTCGGTTACTGTTGTATTATAAAATCAAAGCCAAAGATCTATTACATAGCTGTCCGGGAGGATCAAAATCGGGTACGCAGACCCATTTTCCTCTCTTCTGCCTTTGTAACTGAAAATGAAAATACAACGGCTATATTGCCTGACGAACACACCACATAGCAAACAGAATTTACAGACCATAAGGAGTTTTTTGGGTGACCGAGTCATCGGGGAGAGGCTCTTTTCGAGCGCCACTTACTTTCGTGGATGCCTCAGCATGATGGCTTTGGGTAAGGGCTCTGATCTGCTCAATAGCTTCCTCCAAGTGGCTGCATCTACCCTTCAAATTTTCAATTTCCACCTTCTGTTTCTCGAGTTTCTTTCGCTTGGACCTGTTGTCTGAATCATAGTCTTCTTTCAGTTCCTTGAGCTGGCTCCTGATCCTGTTGATCATAAAGGTATGCGTTTTGCACATAGTGCAATCCTTACTGAAGAGCCTGTCAATGTTGATGTTGGGCTCCTGCGGGTTTTGCTGTCCAGGCTGTTCAGCCATGATGAGAAAGGGACACCGCGAAGCTGAGCAGAGAGGGGAGTGGAGAAAAGGAGGGGCGATGGGAAGAAAAAATGGACAAGAGGGGAGCTGAAGAGGAGGGAATGGGGGATGCTGAGGAATGAGGGTGAGACTCTGAGCTGAGGAGACTAGATATATGCAGGAAGAGAAACACAAAATATTAGAGAAAAAAAGAGTCACGCTGCAACCATCATTTACCAGAGGCGAAATACGAAGAGATGAGACCCGCAGAGGTGAAGCACGCAGGGCCACGATCGTGAGGGAATCGCGCTTGGGGGAGTCACTGTGAAAGGATCTCGCTTTGAACTGAACTGTGAGGAGGCCATCACTCGGGTAGCTATTAATAGAAACAGAGGAGCTTCCTCGATGTTTTGCCCAGCTCTGCGGAGATCTATTCTTGGGAGCGGGAAGATCCTTCAAAGTGATGGCTCTACTGTCTGAAGGTTTGCTGAGGTGAAAGACGCGGTTGTGCCATCTGACATTGGCTGCGCTACTCTGAAGATGAGCGTTGTTGAGACTAAACACGTTGGTCCTTGCCAAATCCTGAGAGCTGATTTTAATCATTATCTGCCTGTCTGATCTTTTGGTACGAAGAGGGGTGGAGTGAGTCGATCTGGGGGAAGAGCAGTTCCACTGGTGAACGTGCCTGAGGTGACTAACATTTCTGGGAGGGTGAGCCTGTTTAAGGGATGGCTTCTTCATACACCTGATCATTCTCTTTAACCTGTCCAGTTTGCCTATCAGTGGCATTGTTGGCCTGTTTGTCCGCCTCAGAGTTGTTTCCTCTAAGAATATGCTTAAAGGAGACTTCTCTAATGTTCCTTGTATTCTCAATTATCCTGCCTCTAATTCTGTTGAGGGCAGTTTGCCTGAATTCTTTCCCTGAGGACATGGATGCTATTATGATTGCCGAATCCCCCAATATGAGAATGTTTTGGAGTCCTAGTTTCCGGGCTATGGAGGTTCCCAAGAGGAGGCTTTAGGCTTCAGCTTTATTGTTGGACATGGTTCCGAGACCCCATTCATATTTTACAATAGTTTTCCCTTGGGGGTCTTTGATGATTCCACCAGCCCCCAACTTGACCTGGGTTGTTTTTAGAAGCCCCGTCAAAGTACAGGGTTGGCCTCCTCTGCTTTTGAGTCCAGTTTTCAACTTCCTTTTTGGTTCCTCTCAGCTTCCATTCCTGATTTCCCTGATCTATGTTTGACTTCTTTTTTATTCTTGCTTCTATGTTGAATTTGTTCACCCATTCTTGTACCTTTGCCTCTGTCTGCTCCGGATCCATCTGGCTGAAGCCATTGGTTTCTATGGTCTCAGATATGAGCGCTACTGTTCTGGCAATTGTTCTGGCTATGCAAGGCTTCTTATTATTAAAGATGCACTTGTTTCTGGCAATCCAAATCTGCCAGCACAGGTTTGAGGGTATACTGTTCCAAATTCTTGAGCCCTGATTCTTTCTTTTATTGGTTTGGGGAAAACAATTCCCCCAGCTTTTTTGAAGAGTGGCGATCTGGTTGGGGAGGACCCCAATGGGTAAAGGGCAGGCTATGAGGTTCCAAAATGTTCTTGCAAAGGGGCAATCTATGAATAGATGACTGCAACTTTCCTCTGCCTTCCTGCACAGAAAACAGATTGAGGGGCCTTGGATGCCCTTCTTTCTGAGGTTTTCTGCAGTAAGGATTTTGCCATGAAGGAGGGTCCAGTTGAACATTTTAACCTTGGGCAGACTTTCTATTTTCCAAGCAACTTTGTGGAGGGACCAGTTGTTTATTGGAGGAGTATTCTGGAGGGTTTTGTATCCCTCTTTCACCGTATAGCAACCCCCATTCGGGTCCCAGATGAACTTGTCTTCAGAAGTTCTATTTGTGGGGGCTGAGCCAATGAGGGAGGCTTTGAAGTCCACCCAAATGTTCGTGAGGTCATTGGGGAGGGCGAGAGATTTCCAACCTTTCCACCTATTCTGTTCCCACTGAGAGATGTCGTAGAGAATTTTTAGGTTTGCCTGCTTCATCCATTGTTGTAGAGGCCTGTACTTGGGAAGATCTCCTCTTGCCTCCGTGCCCATAATTCTGTCATCCCAAACACTAATTCCACTCCCATTACCCGGGGCCTTTGAGATATGAGGTTTGAATTGGGGGAGGGATTTTTTGATAAGCTTCCAAACAGGGGTGCAATGTCTGTCAATGATAGTTTCCGAGAGGATATTGCTATTGGCCCCGTTCAGGTATTTTTTCTTGATGATATCTGTCCACCATGATCCCTTTTCAATAAGAATCCTCCAGATTAGTTTGAAACCCATAGCTATGTTTGCAAGCCTTGGGACTCTAATTCCGAGCCCTCCTTTTTCCATTGGCAGAATGACCTTGCTCCATTTAACGAGGCTGAATTTTTTTGTGTCCTGCTTTCCTCCTTGCCACAAGAAGCTACGGATTATCAGCTCCATATGCTTGTGAATGTTTGCTGGCGCAAGAGTGATGGCAAATTGATAAATTGGGAGGGCTGAGAGAACAGCCTTAATGAGGGTCGTTCTGCCAGCTAAATTGAGCCAATACATGCCCCAGCTTTGAAGTTTCCCTCTCAGCTTTTCAATTAACTTGACCCATATCTCAGATTTGATAGTGTCCTTGGCTAGAGGCAGCCCCAAATACTTGAAGTAGGACCAATTCCCTTGAGCAGGGATCTCCATGATTAGAGATATTCTCTGAGTTATGTGTCTTGGGATGTTCCAAGTGTAAATCATGCACTTGTTGTTACTTAGTTTGCCTCCAGAAGCTTGGAGGAAAAGATCCAATGTTTCCTTAAACCTTCTGGCCATCAGACTTGAGGCGCCCCCTATTAACAGGGTGTCATCCGCAAAAAGGGAGTGGTTGATCCCTTTGGCTCCTCGAACAATGTCTATCCCTGTTATTTCCTTTAACCTTCTCTTGTTCTTAAGATGCAAGCTTAAAGTCTCAGCCATAATAATATAGAGGAAAGGAGAGAGCGGGCATCCTTGCCTCAAGCCTCTGGAACTCTTGAAGCCTGAGCAGGGCCTCTCGTTGATGAGGGGGGCTGTTCAATTGAAGGAGATGCATTCCATAACCCTGCTGGTGAAGTACTCTGAAATACCAAACTTCTTCATAACAGCCTGCAGGAATGAGTGGTTAACCCGGTCAAAGGCGTTCGCCATGTCGAGCTTGATGATCATGCCCTTTTCATTTCTAGATATACTGCTGTGGATAGCCTCCTGGATGAGAATAACGTTATCCGTTATATGTCTTCTGGGGACAAAGCCTCCTTGATTCTCCGAGATGATGGAAGGGAGAATGGTTTTGAGCCTATTTGCTAAGATCTTAGTGATGATTTTGTAGGAGACATTGCACAAGGATATAGGGAGGAATCTGTCAAATGATTGAGGGTTAGGGTCTTTAGGGATGAGGGCCAGGTGGGAGGATTTAATGCTGCTACCCATTTTACATTTGGTGAAGAATTTTTTTGCCATTCTGATATAATCCTTCTTGATGATTTCCCAGTGAGTTTTGTAGAAGGCCACTGTAAAGCCATCAGGGCCAGGCGCTTTGTCTGATGGCATGCTGAGAATTGACCATTCGATTTCCTCTGTTGTGATCTCCTTGTCCAATTCTGCACTCTGAGCTTCTGAAATCTGGTTTCCCACGATGTTGAGGAAATCTAGGTTTTCAAGATAATTAGGATCAGCAGTGAGGAGGGTTTGAAAATGCCTGGAAGTTGCTTCCTTGATCTCCTCTTGATCAGATAGGACCTTTTCCTCCACTTTAATCCTTTCAATGTTATTCCCAGCTCGCCTTAGCTTGAGATTATTATGAAAGAAAGAGGTGTTCTTATCTCCAGAGTTGAGCCATAGGCATCTCGACTTCTGCCTTTGCTCTTCCTCTTCCATTCGATTCTATTTATACAGTTCCTTGAGCAATCGTTTTCCTTCCTTTGGTCTTCTTCAGTGTCTTGGGTGTGTTCTTTTTCTTGATTCCACTGAGCGAGCTTCGTTTGGATATCAGTTTTCTTTCTGCCTTGATCTACTGCAAATTGCCTTGCCCAATGCTTGATGGCTGTTCTAAGGCGTTTGATTTTTGTCTCCCAAATGAAATGAGGGGAGCCCGTAATGTCCATTGCCCAGTGGTCTTTAATCAGCTCTCTGAAGCTTTCGCTGCTGTCCCATTCTTTATTATACTTGAAGGGAATCGGCCCCGGGTAATTCCCTTTGTCCAAGCGCAGCGATACTGGTTTGTGGTCTGAAATGTAGCCTTGGATGATTGTACTTTGGATCCTTTGGAAGTTTGCCAATATTTTCTCTTGTGCCAGGATACGATCCAGCCTTTCTTTAATATTGTTTTTCCCTGTTCTCTTATTTGACCAAGTGTATCGACCATTTTGGGGAGGGGTGTCAACTAGATTGTGGTTTTGGATAATTTCCTCCAGAGCATCTCTTGAGGGATCTGCATAAAAGTTCCCCCCCATCTTCTCTTCTGCATTCCTGATTAAGTTTAGATCTCCTCCCAGGAAGATGTTTTTTCCTTGAGCAGACACTAGATCAGAGGAGATTGACTCCCAGCAAGAGGCTTTCTCTCTGAAATGAGGAGGGGCGTAGACATTGTAGATTGAGTATTCTTCTGTCTGGGTTGCGTTTTGGAAATCTGATCTGGTCCACCATCTATTCTGCCTGAAGTCCTTGAGGTGCCATTTATTTTTGCTCCAAATTGTCCCTATTCCACCTGAAGCTCCTACTGCGCTTATTGCTATTCCTTCGTAATTTCTATTTCTTTTCATGCTGCCTTTAAATTCTTGATCAGTAATTTTGGTCTCCTGGAGTAGGAGGAAGTCCGGTTGTTCTGATTTCAAAAGATCTCGGACTGCATTTGCTTTGAGGGAGGAGCCCATCCCCCTACAATTCCAAGAGACCAGAATCATCATTTACCTGGCTTGGAGTGGGCCCCTGATTTCTCCTTCATCTTCTCTCCACTTCCTTTTGTCCTATCTAAGTATGAATCCATAGGCTGTTGGGTCCCCGTTGCCATTTCTTTTGCAGCTGTCTCATCCCTTATCTCTTTGTTTGACTTTCTTCCTGCTTTTCTTGGAGGGTCTGTGGAGGCGATGTTCTCTTTTGACTTGTTCTTGGTCAGGATTCTTCCTA
>APFE030443351.1:0-14205 GCA_000404065.3 Pinus taeda | reverse complement strand
TCTCTCCCTCTCCCTCTCCATCACACTCCCCCTCCCTTGCCCCTCCCCACTTCCTCTCTCTCCCTCTACCCCTCCCTCTCCCCTCGCCCTCTTCCTCTGTCCCTACCTCTCCGTCTCCCACTATCTTCCCCTCTGCCTATCCCCCTTCCACTCTCTCTCCCTCTCCCCCTCTCACTCTCACCGTCCCTCTTCCCCTTCCCTCTCTATTCCCCTCTCTGTCTCTCCCCCCTCCTATCTCTACTTCCACCTCTCCTTCACCCTATCCTCCTCTCACCCCCATCACTGACTCCTCTCCCTACCATCACTCCCCCTACCACTCCTTCTCTCTCCGCCTCCCTCCCTCTCTCTCTCTCTCTCTCCCTCCTCCTCTCTCTCCCCCCCTATCTCTACATCCCCCTCTCCCTCACCCTATCCTCCTCTCTCACCAATATCCCACCCGTTCACTCTCCCTCCAATCACTCCCACTACCCCCCCTTCTCTCTCTCTCCCTCTCCCTCTCTCTCCCCATATTTCCCTCATTGTCTCTCCCTCCCTTCCTCTCTGCTTCTCCCTCTCCCTCCCTCTCCTCCTCCCTTGCCCCTCCCCTTCTCCCTCTCTCTCTACCTCTCCTTCTCGCACTCTCTGCCCCTCCTACTATCCCTCTTCCACTTTCTCTCCCTATCCCCCTCTCACTCTCTCTCTACCTCTCCCCCTCCCCCTCTTTGTTCCTCTCCCCCTCTCTCCCCCCACATATCTCTACCTCCCCCCTCTCCCTCACCGTATCGTTCCTGTCTCTCCAAATCTCCCACCCCTTCTCTCCAGCCTCCCATCACTCCTCCTACCACCACTTCTCTCTCCACTTCCCCGCCTCTCTCTCTCTCTATCTCTCCCACTATATACCTATCTCCCCCTCTCCCTCTCTCTCTCTATCTCTCCCTTCCCTCCCCACTCTTTATGTCGCTCTCTCCCTTCCCATCTCCTTGACTCTATCCTCCTCTCTCCCCCATCTCTCTCTCCTCCTCTCTCTCTGCCTCCCTCCCTTCCCTAACACCCCTTTTCTCCCCTCCTCCCTCCCCATCTCTCTCTCCTTCTCTCTCCCCATACCTCCCCCTTTGTCTCTCCTTCCCTTCCTATATCCCTCTCCCCCTCCCCGCCTCTCCCCCCACATATCACTACCTCCCCCTCTCCCTCACCCAATCCTCCTCTCATCCCCATCGCCCACTCCTTTTCTCCCCCTCCCATCACTCCACCTACCACCCCTTTTCTCTCTCTCCCTCTCCCTCTCTCTATCTCTCCGACTATCTCCATATCTCCCCCTCTCCATCTCCCTTTCTCTCTCTCTCTCCCTTCACCTCTCCCTGACCCTATCCTCATCTCCCTCTCCTCCTCTCTCCTCCATGTCCCTCTCCTCCTCTCTCTCTCTCATTGGCTCTCTTCCCTCCCATCCCTTCTATCTCCTCGTCCCTCCCCATCTCTGTCTCCCTCTGTCTCCCCATCCCTCCCCTTTTGTCTCTCCCTCCCTTCCTCTCTCCCTCTTCCGATCTCTCCCTCTCCTCCTCCATTTCCCTGCCCCTCTCCCACACTCTTCCCCTCCCACTATCCCTCCTCCACTCTCTCTTCATTTCCCCCTCTCCCACACTCTTCCCCTCCCACTATCCCTCCTCCACTCTCTCTTCCTTTCCCTCTCTCCCACACTCTTACCCTCGCACTATCCCTCCTCCACTCTCTCTTCCTTCCCCCCTCCCACTCTCTCTCTCCCTCTCCCCCTCTCCCTCTTTGTTCCCCTCCCACTACCTCCCCACACCTATCTCTACCTCCCCTTCTCCCTCAAACAACCTAATTTAGGATGTCATTTAACAAAAAAAAAAACATAATCATGGGTATCTTGATCGTGTCATTTAACACATATAATCCACATCATGCAGCAAACAAAAAGATCTTATGAATTGGAAATGAATAACTGTGATATTATTTAAGAGAGACAATCATTATATAAGTGTGTATTTCACGTGCCTTCGCTACTCATTAGAGTGTTTATTTGCTAGAGACATCGACTCCATGCATCGCTGGGTTGGCTTTCATACATTCATTCGCTGATCTTCTTCATCGAATTCAGATTTAAGTAACATTCGTTCTGACAAAACAGAAGTACACACCGGTAGGCATAGAGTCACACAAGAAGCACTTCCACTTCAGACGAGACATTTTACTACAAATGCAAATGAAAAAAGATCTAGGCTATTCTCCATGAAATGCTACACGGTACAGACACCCAACACAGACGCAATTTAGACAGAAACAGAGGAACCAACAAAGAGTTAAAGGAGCGGATCCCAGGCCATCGCTCATGTATTTAAAAAAAACTATGATCTGTTGAAGGAGCTGATCCTAGGCCATCCCTCCTGTATTTCAAAAGAGTTGTTATCCGTTAAAGGAGCGGATCAACGTCTAAACGGAAAAGCCTCATATGATACTTTTCAGGAAGTCATCTATCCACGTAGGGGTAAAAGTGGAAACCAAGTCATCTATACATTTCGGTGCAGAATTGGAATGTTCAGAATTCAAATTGAATTTGAATTTAAAACGGAATCTTTGATAGTCGCTAATGTAATTGATGGTATTTATTTCTTTACCTTCAATAACAAAAAAACATGAAATTCTTTTCTTGAGATTCTCGCGCAAAGCATTTGGGTAAAAAATTGAGATTCTTTTCAAGAGAGCGGATCAACGTATATAACGAAAAAGCATGAGATGCTTTTCTTGAAATTCTCATGCAAAACAGCTGAGTAAAAAGTGGAAACTCTTTTCAATACAGCATCAACGTATATAACGAAAAAGCATGAGATGATTTTTTTGAAATTCTCGTGCAAAGCAGTTGGGTAAAACATTGAGATTCGTTTCAAGAAATTCTCGTCACATTCCGTGCAAATTCTCGTCACATTCCGTGCAAATTTCGAATGTTCACTCAAATTTGGAATGTGTTTGAATTTCTTTGATACTCGGTAAATGGTAAATATATATAGTTTATGAAATAATCTTGGCACAAGTTTTTTTTGGTCATATCTTTTTTGGAATGTGGTTTAATTTCAATTTGAATTTAAGGTGGAATTTTTGATACTTCGTAAATACATTATTTTATCTAAGAATTTTGAGGAGATTGAACTTGGAATGTGGGAAGTCTAAGGGGAGATTTTTCATCTCCACAGATGCACAACTAATCTCACTTCACTAATGAGGAACCTTAGGGACCTAGCTTAAAGCCTGACAAGGATCTTTCATCTCCATGGATGAACAACTACTATAAGTTCACTAATGAAGAACCTCGGGGACCTAGCATACAATTTTATATACATTATAAACACGAAATAAATTTTATAATATTAATAAAATAATCACAACCCATTATGCCATTTAAAGTGCAATTTTAAAACCTAAAAATATAAACATAAATTCTAGCAATTTTTTATAAATCATATATTGTAACATTATATTTTTGATAAAGTAATAATAACACAACCCATTCTGCCATTTAAAGTGGAATTTTAAAACCTAAAAATATAAACATAAATTCTAGCCATTTTTTATAAATCATATATTGTAACATTATATTTTTGATAAAGTAATAATAACCTTGCAATATTTAAATGTATGTTAAATAAATATACACTTTCATATTTAGAAATAGGAAGATTTACATAAAAAATAATAACCAACATAAATTAAATAACAAATTCATATTACCTTACACTAAAAATATATATTTGATGATAAACAGATTGCAGTTTTATAATAAAAGACAAATAAATAAATATATGATTATAAAAAATACAAATTTATAATATATATGTATGTAAGTAAATAATTTAAAATATATACAATGTGATTTTTTTATATATAAAAAAGACCATGAGAGCATTCACTATATTTTTTGTTTAAATTATTCATATTAAAAATAATAATAATAATAATAATTTAATTGTAAAAACAAAAAGAGTAGAGCATCTAGGGATAATAATAATAATTTACTTGGAAAAAAAAACCAATAGAGAATCTCGATATAATAAAATAAATGGAGTTAAAACAAACTAAACTAATAATGGAGAAACTATTAAATGCGGTAAATACATAATTACTCCATTTGTAAGATCAATTTAACAAAGTTTAGGGAGGTTTGAGTGCGAACTCAATTAGTCTGGTTTGAGACTTGACTACAATTCGAAATGACAATTTCTCAATTGAGTCTTGCCTTAGGAGAAGCTGATGGACGGAACGAAGTTTTTAAGGACGGAAAGCATTGGAGTAAGATCTGTTAGTGTTCTTACTGGCAACAATTTGAAATCACAATTTGAAATCACAATTTCTCATCCAAGTATTTCTTCAACGAGGACTTTTTCGTTCATTCTTCTTGTTATAATAAAGGGTGAGATCAGACCAAAACGAAATACTTCGCGAAATGCTGAAGAAATTGTAGAATTGAACGGACTAGGGTTTTTGATGGATTTCAATAAATGCTGAACTGAAATAAAAAATTATTGCATGAAATATAGTGAACATAGATAAAAACGAGCTTAAATCAACAAATAAACTGAAATCAAAAAATCTTTTACCGAGATAACGAAATGCCACCTAAAATAAGAAATCTACGTAAAATCAGAAATCTACGTAAAATCTTTTACCGGTAGATTTCTGGAAGGACCAATTTCCGCTCCACCAACAATACAATTGAAATCGTTTGGCAGGGTTTATGAATTCGCTTGCCCTTGATTTTTTCAGCTCGAGCAACAATGACCTATTGTAAGATAGGAAGCCTTCGATTAATGTTTTAATTCTCAATTCTCAAATAATATTCGATCTCTTGGCGAAATAATATTCTATCTCTTCGCGAAATACATTACTATTGATTAGATTCTCAACTCTCAAAGAACATTATATCGCTTGGCCAAATAAACACAGCTACACAGAATGAATAAATAACTAGCGGTGAGGCCTTGCAGAAGCCTAATAGATTCATGAACATCTAAAAACACAGATACATACGCGCTAACCATACAAGATATTGTAATGGCAGATGCATACGCGCTAACCATACAAGATATTGTAATGGCTCCGTGATAGTCTACTGTTTCAGAATCATTCCTTTTTCTCTTTGCTTTTCTGTCATTTTTCTGAGTTTTTTGCTTTGTTGATTTTGTGCTTTCAATATATTATAGTGTTTTCGCTTTATTACACATGCACAGTCATCCGCTTTTTGTTTTTGCTTTCTTGATTTTATGTTTAGAATCTTTCTCCCGGTGTTTACGGCGCTTTTTAGCTTTATTATAACCGCACGGTCATCGACTTTTTGTGCTTTCTTCCTTTTTTTTGTGCTTTCTTATTTTCCATTTTTATTTATTTAAATATATATTTATTTTTAATGTAATTTTTATTATTTAAATATATATTTATTTATTTTTAATGTAGATATAATATATATGATTTTATTTATGAAATTAAACATTTTTTTTATTTTGTTTTTTAGTTGTTTTTTTTGAATTAATTTTATTTCAATTTTGTCAAAATATTAAATATATTTCTCAAATATACAAAAATTCATAAATTAGTGTATAAATATTGTTATTTTTAAACTAACATACTAATCATTATTATTATTTAATTTATGTTATTCTATATCAATTTTTTTAATTTTTTGTATTAAAATCTGAAAATTTTAATTTTTATACCAATAGGGGTCCCTTTTGGTATTGGTCATGTAAATTATTTTTTAATTAATCATTTTGATATTATGGTTTAAATTGAAAGATGCTAATATATGCTCATTGTCCCCACTACATGAAAGAATGAAATTGTAACATCTAACTTTTTTGTATATCTAAATAAGGTGTTTAAACTTTGCTTAAAATTCGTTTTTACCAAATTATTATTAAAAATTTAACCTACCTATTACTTATCACCACTTACAAGAATTAGATAAAAATAAAAACCCTTATCAAGATTAGAGAAAAATGAATTTCAAAATGAAGATAAATATTAAAACTTGGCTACCCCATTACATTCAAATTTACTTTACGTTCCATTTAGATGGTGCGGCTTCATTCTAAATAAAAAAAATGATTGAAAACCAAAAAATGATGAAAACGTGGTTGTATTCCTGTTGAACCATATAGTAGTGTCTTACATTATATTATTTGAAATGTGTTAGACTTTCAATTGAGGTCATTGCATTCTTTTTGAATCATATAGTAGTGGCTTATATTATATTTTTTGAAATGTGTTTGGCTTTCAATTTAAATGGTACATTCTTTTTTAACCATATAGTATTATATTTTTGGAAATGTGTTTGACTTTCAATTTACATGGATACATTCTTTATTAACCATTTATTAGTGGCCTATATTATATTTTTTGAAATGTGTTTGACTTTCAATTTAAATAATACCAAAATTGACTTCATTCTAAACCCAAAAAATGATGAAACGTAACTGCATTTGTTTTAACCATACATAGTAGTCGGTTACATTATATTTTTTTAAATGGGTTTGTTTAGAACTTCCAATTGAAATGGTTTCAAATGTGACTTCATTTTCAACCAAAAAAATATTAAAAAATGAAACATTTTTGTTTTCTTTATAAAACGAAACGATTAGAAAATCTCGATATAATAGAATAGATGAAGTTAAACAAAACTAAACTTAATGAAACTAATAATGGAGAAACTATTTAATCCTATAAATATGTACTCCATCTGTAAAAATGATTTAGCAAAGTTTAGGGAGGGTATTTGCAATTTGGGCCATAGTGCGATCTCATTTGGCCTGGTTTGAGACTTAACTACAATTTGAAATGACAATTTGTCATCCCCAGGATTTCTTCAACCAGCAACAACGATGTTTTCTTTGATTCTTGTTGTGATAATGGAGGGTGAGATGAGACCAAAATGAAATTCTTTGCAAAAAATGCTCAAAAAATTAACAATAATGAAAGAAATTGTAGAAATGAAAGAACTAGGGTTTTGATGGATTCGGAGATTGGAGAAGAACAAGGGATGCGTAATAATAAAATTTACCTCGAACTAAATGGGTTTCATTATGAACAAGGCATGCTTAAATATAATAACATAGATAAACCTCCTTGAAATATAATCAACGTAGATAAAAATGAGCTGAAATCAAGAAATCGTTTTCGGGGATAACGAAATGCCACCTAAAATTAGAAATCTAGATAGGACAAAGATTAGAGTTAAACAACTCCATAGTCTCAATATAATAAAATTAGATAGGGTTAAAAAAAACTATGCTGAAAATAATATTGTAAAAACTGCATTTAATTTTGTAAAAGAAATACCTGTTGAATTTGTAAAAACAATTTGCCTAACTTTGACTGGATAACACAACAATCTTAGATTTGAACAATAGAACATTAGTATTTCTAGATAAAAATATGGTGGAAGGAATCCAAATTACTGTTTATGAATTCCGTGTTTTTGAAACTGTAGATTCCTTGAAGGACCAATTTTTGCTTGAGAAGCAACAATCTATTGTAACATAGGAGGCCTAGATCATAGAAACATATCAAGGAATTTAAATTTCAAGCATTTGATTAATGTTGATCTAACTCTCAACTCTCAAAGAATATTCTATCTCTTCCCAAAATACATTACTGTTGATTTTATTTTGAACTCTCGAAGAATATTATATAGCTTAGCTAAATAAACACCACTACCCAAAATGTATGAAGAACAAGCTGTGAGGCCTTGCTGAAGCCTAGTATAATGGCTTCATCCCCATCCAAACACACATATGCATACATGTTGTTGGAGATAATGGAGAATATCTTAGAATAGTGAATTGGTTCAGGGTACCTCAAGATAGGAATCAGTTCCTATTTCTTTGAGTATGGTTCTAACTTCATTAAATCCACGATTACTATATAATGCGTGATGTACATGGAAAATGTAGAGCATTCTGCAGAGCCCTACTCTCTTGGTTTAGACTCTCTTTAGTAGAGCTGATTACTGGGTGTTGTTAATTCAAACATCACTTATTAACATGGTATCAGAGCTGCATGGTCGAGGAATCTGTATGATGAGTGAAGGATTTCAAAGGCAGGCTTGAGGAGAAATCGTCGTGTGCCTTTGAGGGAAAATTTCATAGATCCCACTGTGAGACTTCCACATATCTTTACTTTGTTGACCATTGCGAATTTGTACTATACAATCGCACCGACTTTAGCAAATCTGTGGTGTTAAATCACATCGACTTTACAAACAAAAAAAAAGGTTGAGTCTTGGGAGTGGCTATTGAGAAAAGGTTGCGTGGAGGAAAAGGTCTGCTGAGAGGAGGTCGTGGTGGAGGCTATGGTAGAGGATGTGAAGGAAGCCATGGTGGTTTGTGTGTGTGCTATAGGATTAAATAGTATTAGAGACTATTTATCACAAACACTATCTTTGACATAGATATGGGGTAAATCTAACATATACATTTTTTTACCTATCAAATTTTTTTAATTCACGAAGATGAACAATGAAATGATTGAACCATACCTGAATGTCTGTTTCCAGGAGAAGCTAGCTTTACATTTTTTGATCATGGAGTTCAATTACAATCGAATTTTAATTTTATTTATACAGCAAAAATTTTAATTTTATTTATATGGTATGATTTTAGGCTCTGCTATGGCATTGAATTTCATATATATATATATCTTTCTTTTCTCCTAATTCAATTGCAAATGTTGAAGGTTTAACTATTCGTTAATTTCTTGGTAATGTGTTCATATTATCCTATGTTGCAGGAGGCTATTAATGTTGATTTCTTAGATGAGCTCAATAGAGAAAAGAAGAGAGACAAGACTTCAATATCATGAAAACCCTTCAACATCTTTTACAAGACAAATTTCTGCTACAAGTATGTAATACCTTCCATTCACATTGAAAGTTTCCGGACAATGCCATGTACTCTAAATTTAATAGTTTATGAATAATGGTTTTCACAAGCATTTTTAATAATAGAAAGAATGTGTCATATTTCTCTTAAATTGATTAGTATATCATATTTTCCATCAAATTGACCAGTATTTCCTTGTTTAATTAGTTTTTAAAGTGTTTTAAGTATCTTTATCTAATTAAATTTTTTATTAGTTTCATGTTAGTTTAATTAATCCATCAAATTTAAGAGACTTATACTTGTTTTTGGAATTAAAAGTGGTTTTTATTTCTATCAACTTAACTAGACAAATCTTTTTGCCTTTGTTGTATAACAGAGTATAAATCTTTTTGTACAAATAAACTACTCAAGTTAACTACGACTAAATTTGTGTGTAATACTGAAATTAACTTGTTGTACGAGTTTCAACACGTGAAAAGGACCTGTAATCTCTTATCCATAGGAAGATGAAGCACCTGTAACAATGGTTCTCTCCTTGGAAGGGCTTCTTCTCCCCATAATGCCTTGTTGTGATGGACAAAATTTATGAATAATTCTTTCCGCAACTATGGATAACATTTCTGGATAATTCTATTTGCACATTTGAAATACTGAGCACTTGAAGTGTTGTTTATAATTATTTTACTGCGCATTTATTTATACTTTTAGTGGCTCATTATACTTTTGTTCCCGATTTCAAATTCTGAGCAATTTCTTATCAACATTTGTCTCTAGTCACACACAATCAGAGTTAGTCCTCACCCATGGCAAGGCAATTGAATTTTCTTCGGAGTTATTAACACAACAGGTGCATAACAGAGTGCTACAAGTACATTGTCATAATGCACCTTAATAGCAAAGGTATTGAAGACAATGACCAATTGGCATACGAGGATAGTACCGTTGTTTTTGTAATTTTCTCTTTCGGACACCCTAATGAGGAAGTTATTTGCAATTACATTTGAGACCACATGAAACCATAGGATATCCGAGATTATAATAGTTTAGTAATATAGAATATGCCTAGTGGTGTTCCATAGTACTTAGTTTTCTGAAGTTTTTTCCTTCTGCTTGCATGTTAATTATATTTGGGGTCTCTAGAATTTACGGGTCTCCAGAATTTAAGTCTTTGACCAGTGGAGGTTTTCCAAAGTTTCTTGTTTGAATGCTGATTTCAAAAATTTATGTTTATGATTGTGCTTTTGGTTTATTTTATTTTGCAAAGTTTTTATACCATTAACATATTTTGGCTTATTTCATTTTTAAAACGATTTTATATAATTAATATATTGACCTAAGATAGCTCTCGACATTACTAATAAACATTGAGTTCTCTTAACGCTAGCTCAACAAATATTGATATTACTTATGTAAATTTTATTACTTAAATTGTTGTTTTGTATAATTATTTATTTATATTACATTATTGTTGGTTGGATTAATATTTATGCATTGATATGTGAATTATCATGGTAAAGAAATATGAAGTACTCTAAGTATTATAAATAAAGAGAATGCAATTAAATGTAATTATTTTTCTTTTTTATGTTTTTCTAGGTGGGTGAGGAGGAGGACGAGGGGATGAGGTGGTAGAGGAGGAAATAGAGAAAGGTTGAGGTGGAAGGAAAGGAGGTTGGGGAGGAGGGAGAGGAGGAGGAGGTAGACGCGGGGGTGAGGAGAGGTTGCGGAGAGGTGGAGGTTGTGGGGAGGAGGTGGAGGGGAAAGAGATAGAGGAGGAGGCAGAGGAGGCGGGGGAGGAGAAGGAAGTGTGAGGAGGGTGTTGCGGGGAGGAGGCGTAGTGGTCAGAGACAGAGGATAATGTGGAAGAGGCAGTGGAATAGGGGGAAGGGGAGGAGGGGTGGGTGACAGGAGAGGATGATGAAGGGGCCAAATGGGAGGATGCGCAGGCATTGGTGAAGAGGGATGACGTGGTGGGAGAGGAGGCGTGTGAGGGGAGATGAGGCATGTGAGGAGGGAGAGGGGGGTGGGGATGATGCGAAGGATGTCGAGACAGAGGGTTTGGAGGCAGAAGAAGGTGGGATAGGGTGATGAGGAGTAGGGTTAGTTGTGCAGGAGGAGGGGAAGAAGGGGGTGAAGGGGAGGAATTGGGTAGGAGGAGGAGGAGGAGGGGGAGGCATGTGGGGAGAGGCGAGGAAGGAGGCAAAGGGGGCAGAGATGGAGGAGGTGGAGGAGTGGTGGGAGGGGCAGAGAAGGAGGGTCCTGGGGAGGAGGTTGAGGAGGTTGAGGCAGAGGATAAGGGGTTGGTGAGGAGGAGGAGGAGGAGCAGGTAGGTGGAGGCAGAGGAGGAGCATGGAGAGGAGGAGGAGGGGGAAGAGGAAGAAGAAGGAGAGGGGGAAGGGAGGAGGGGGAGGTAGTGATGAAGGAGGAGGGGGAGGTGATGGGGAAGGAGGACATGTAGGAGGTGCAAGATGGGGAGGACAGGGAGGAGGCAGAGGTAGTGATGGAGGAGGAGGGGGAGGTGTGATGGGGAAGGAGGACATGTAGGAGGTGCAAGATGGGGAGGACAGGGAGGAGGCAGAGGTAGTGATGGAGGAGGAGGGGGAGGTGGTGGGGGATGAGGTGGAGGTGGAGGGTTAGGAGGAGGAGGGGAAGTAGGAGGAGGGATAGGAGGTAGTTGAGGAGGAGGGGAAAGAGGAGGGGAAATATATGGAAGAGGCTGTGGGGGAAGAGGTGGAGGAGGTGAAGGGAGGAGGAGGGAGAGGATCGGGAGGAAGACAACGTGGGCAAGGAGGATTAAGGGAAGGGAATAAGGGAGTAGAGGGAGAGACATAGGAGGAGGCGACAAATTTGGAGGAGGCGACAAAGGAAGAGAAGCAAGAGGTGGAGGGGTGGTTGTGAGAGGAGTGTGGGAGTTAGAGATAGGAGAGGGGAAACGATGGGGGAAGGCTGAAGGGGGCCACAGGGGGAGGGGGAGGGTGGTGCGTGCGGGCAAAGAGGACAAGGAGCAAGGAGAGGAGGAGGGGGAAGAGGCCAAAGACACATCAGGGGAAGAGGAAAAGGAAGGAGTGGGGAGGAGGAGGCAGGGGAAGATGAGGAGGTGGAGGCAGCAAGAGAGGAGGGGGAAGAGGTGGAGAAGAATGGGGGGAGGATGAGGCTGCAATGGAGTAGGTTGAGGGGGAAGATGGGTAGGGAGATGGAGGTCCACGAGGTCGGGGAGGAGGACATGGAGGACGGGGAGGCAAGGAGGTGGGGAAGGAGGTAGGGTAGATGGGAGGATGGGAAGGTAGAGGAGGGAGGGGGAAGGAGGCATGGGAGGGTGCGAAGGAGGATGAGGCAAAGGAGGCTTTTTCCCCCTCTTCGCCTCTCGCTCTCTTTTTCCTTCCTATTGGTTTTGGAGAATTCCTTCATTCTAGTTCTTTGGAAATCTCCCCTCCACGCGACAAAATTCTTTTTAAAATGATATAAAATTCTTAGGGTTTAGTGTTTGTGATTTGGCCTTCGACATTTATGGTTTAGGGTTTATAAGACCATAGTAAATGCTTTTAGTAAAGACTTAAATAAACACTCGAAAATGATTTTTATATTGTTATAAAATTCTTAGGGTTTAGGTTTCTGGGTTTTGATTTTGGGTTTTACGTTTACGGTTTAGCTTTTAGAGTTTATAACACATTCCTAAATGCTTTCAATAAATACTTAAATAAATGTTACAAAATAGTTTCTAAAATGTTATAAAATGCTTAAGGTTTAGGGTTTAGGGTTTAGGGTTTAGGGTTTGTGACTTAGGGTTTAGAGATTAGGGTTTATAACACTTGAGTAATTGTTTTTAATAAACACTTAAATAAAAGTTACAAACCCTTTTTTAAAATGTTATAAAATGCTTAGTGTTTATTGTTTAGAGTTAAGGGTTTGAGGTTTATTATTTGCGGTTTAGGGTTTAGGGTTTTGAATTTAGGGTTTATAACACTTTCATAAAATATTTTAATAAACTCTTAAAAAAATTACAAAAATCTTTTTAAAATGTTATAAAATGTGTTGCATTTACGATTTAGGGTTTAGGGTTTGGGGCTTGGGATGCAGGGTTTAGGGTTTGGGGCTTAGGTTTTAGGGTAGAGTGTTTAAGGTTTATAAAATGCGTAGGGTTTAGTGTTTAGGGTTTAGGGTTTAAGGTTTAGATTTTAAGGTTTATAACACTTTAGTAAATGCTTTTAATAAACACTTAAATAAAAGTTACAAAACAAGTTTTAAAATGTTATAAAACAATTAGGGTATAACGATTAGGGTATATGGATTAGGCTATAGGTTTTAGGGTTCAGGGTTTAAGGTTTAGGGGTTATGGTTTATAAGACTTACTTAAATAAAAATTACATAACCATTTTTAAAATGCTATAAAATTTTGAGGGTTTAGGATTTGTGTTTTAGGGTTTAGGATTTTAAGTCGAGGGTTTAGGGTTTAGAATTTAGAGTTTATGGATTATAACACTTTAGTAAATGCTTTTAATTAACATCTAAATAAAAGTTACAAAACACATTTTAAAGTGTTATAAAATACTTAGGGTTTAAGGTTTACAGTTGAGGGTTTAGGGTTAGGGGTTTATGGTTTAGAGTTTAGGGTTCAAGGTTTAGGATTTAGGGTTTGGGATTTAGGGTGTAGGCGTTAGGGTTAAGAATTTGCGGTTTAGGCTTTAGGGATTAGGGTTTACAGTTTAAGGTTTATAACACTTTATAAAATGCTTATAGTTTAAGTTTTAAGATTTTAAATTTGGGGGTTAGGGTTCTTTGTTTAGGGTTTATAACAACTTAGTAATTGTTTTAATAAAAAATTAAATAAAAGTTATAAAACACTTTCTAAACTGTTCTCAAATTCTCAGGGTTTAGTGTTTAGGATTTGGGGTTTAGGGTTTATGGTTTGGGGTTGACGGTTAAGGGTTTAGGGTTTAGGTTTAAGGGTGTAGGGATGAACCATCCCACCTTAAGTGGGTATCCGCTGCTACATATTACGCGTAATGCATTCATATTATTGAGCATCGAGGAGTTATGAAGAAAAATAAATAAAAGAAAATAGGTTTATAGAGAAAGGTGGAAAAACAAGGTCAGGGTATCTCATGTACCACAATTTTCTCCCTCCTACACTCACATACGCAAGTGTGGTCTTCCCTTATGATAGATACTCATAAAATTATTAGGATTTATGGCTTAGGGATTAGGATTTGGGGTTTAGGGTTTAGGATTTACGGTTTATAGTATTTTAGTAAATTCGTTCAATAAGAACTTAAATAAAAGTTACAAATAGTTTCTAAAATGTTATAAAATTCTCAGGCTTTAGCGTTTAGGGTTTATGGTTTAA
>APFE030443350.1:0-13495 GCA_000404065.3 Pinus taeda | reverse complement strand
TATCAGAGTTGTGGCGAAGTGTATCAGTGAAGATCTATCAACGGCTCGAAGCAGATGAAGCATTAAAGAACCATCCAGCAAAGTCAAAAAAGCAGTAAAGGCCATTTAAAGGCACTCAAATCACACTTACTGCACATTAAATTCACAAAATATCAGTGAACCAAAGCTCAAGGCACAGTTATTACAGAACCACTACACCAAGCCACAAAGGACACCACATTAACACGCTCTGATCCAGCTGCCTTTGGCACAGCCCAAGGAATATTTACTTACACTTAATTTCAGCACAAGTTAGATTTAAATATGCTTTTTCCCGCAGACCTGTTTAGGTCGGCTGTAATAAATACTTTTGGGATATTTTACCTATATATACCACCCTGAGCAATGTAATGAGGGTTGGTTTTTGTTGGTTAGATGTTTTGTTTGAGTAGAGACTCACACTGTATGTCTGATAATTTCTATAATCAAAGACTTCTTATGAGCTGGGAGAATGAATTGTGTACTGTGTTTAATGGTTGAAGAGTGACTATGGAATTCCTGTGCTGATACATCACTCAATAAGTGTTTCTTACCTCTGTTTTTTCCATCCATATATCATTATCTAAGGAGCAGAAAGAAAGATTAGCTTAGAACTTGTTTAATTGCACTCTATGCTCAATTTCTGTTGTTTCTTTATGTTTTTCATCTGTTTTAGGCATAAATATGAATTCCATCTAGCTCATGTTTTCCCTAATTCACCATGTATGACAGTTATCCAGGGATTCTTAACTGCCCCTAGATAGAGCTCATTTTCCTTCCTTCTGTTAAGCTGATTGAGAGATTCTTAATTGGCTCTCGTTCCTTACATTTCGCTCCATCTATTTAGCTTGAAGGTTGTTTCATGTGCAGCTACCTTGCTCCATATTCCTCCTATGATCAAGAAAGCCTACCTGCGGTCTTACTCCTTGACTCCATGCCCAATGGTTTGAAACTTATCATTCTATGCATGCCTCTCTTCTTGAAAGCATCTTCCTTCCATTCAAACACCATCCAAACTTAAACAAAACCCACTGAACCCAATAGCTAGCCTAAAATCATCATCAACGAAACTAAATCATCAAGAGAGAGCCCTCTCTGATTACAGGTGGGCTAGAACCTATAATCCAAATATTTGTTTGTGGTTGCCTTGGCTGTATCCCTTTAGCAGCTTAGGGACAACCTGAGTGATAACAGCACTATGCTCTTCACTTGCCTCTGTTGTAGCCTTCTCTGTAACTTATGCCATTTCACTGGCTTTTTCTTCAAGACCCAACCTTGTCCCTAGATTTCCTCTAGTATCATCCTCAATACATCGAGGTGTTCTTTCATCTCAACAATCTCTTTCTCAAATTCCTCTTGACTCATCATCTTTCCATTTGCCTTGGCATCCTCCTTCTTCACTTTTCTTCTACTATGGTCTTCCTTAGAACCTCTACTATGACTATCAATAGTCATCTTATTTTCCATCTCTATGTGTTCCTCTCTCATTCCATATGAGCTACACTAAAGCTTCTGCAACAGTAGGTCCTCCTTGTTTCCACTTACCTCACCAATCTTTCCTCTCTACTTGGTCTTTTCACAAGTACTTGATTCTCTATCTCTGGAACCTCCTTTGAGCACTCTCCTCTGGTCCTTCTAGGATTTAACTCATCTGCACCTCTTAAGAACAAAGATGTCCTATTTATCCAACCTTTGTTGGAATTTCTCAAGGTTCTGCCACATTCTTCTTTCATTCAAAAACTTTTACTAGCTTCTTTTATCCCTTACAAATTCTACCCACATCCTCTGTGGAATTTCCTTTGTGAGTTGCAACAATACCTCTACAGTAACAAGTCTCCTTCTTGCTACATATGCCTCACTATGCTTCTTTCCTCTGAGATCAGTCTTTTAGTATCTCTCTGGTTCGTTCCTCGAACCTCTTGCTGACTAACAATTCTACCCAACACATCTTTTGCTGGAATTGTTATCTCTAAGACAACTCTACCCACAATCGCAACTGTGGATTTGCCTCAAAAAATTCTATCCAATTGCAGTTGGAAGTTGTTCTCAGTTTCTCTTTATCACTCCTTGCTCTAGGTTATTGCAATCTTCTCACCTTCTTATGCTGCTACCTGTGCATCATTATACAAACCACAACTCTCCATTCTTCAAATTAGATTAAAACAAAAACATACCATCTCACCTTCAAGATCTTTGCATGATCTTGTTCCACAATTCCTGTCCTTTGAATGGATTGTGCTCTATCTCTTGCATCTGCAAGTCCTACTACACATTATCCCTATGTGACTAGTCTTTGTCAAATAAGAATCTGTTCTCCCTTGCCTACATAGACATCTTTATACATAACTCCGCTCTAAATTATTTTCAAAGAAACTTTCACACATAATTTCTTTTTTCTGCTCTGATACCTGTTATCACTCAGGTTGTCCCTAAGCTCCTGAAGGGATACGGCCGAGGTAACCACAAACCAATCTTTGGATTGCAGGTTCTAGCCCACCTGCAGTCAGAGAGGGCTCTCTCTTAACATTTAGCGTTGTTTGATGATGATTTTAGGCTAGCTATTGGGTTCAGTGGATTTTGTTATTGGGTGGAAGGAAGGATTGGGTGAAGGGGAGATGTCTTCAAGAAAAGAGGCAAGGCATAGTAAGATAAATTTCAAACCATTGGGCATGTAGTTGTGGAGTGCAATGGAGGGTGCATTTTCTTGGTCACAGGAGAAAGGTGGAGCAAGGTAGCTGCTCATGAAACAATATCCAAGATGAATAGAGATGTGTTGAGGGCTAAGGAATGAGATGTAGCAAAGAATCTCTCAATCGGTTTAGCGAAGGGAACATGAAAGAACAATACTTAAGAGCAGCTAAGAATTCTTAAATAACCGTCATTCATAGGTGAGTTAGAGTAAATATGAGCCATGAGGAATTGATATTTATGACTAAATCAAGAGGAAAACATTTAAAAGGCACAGAAATTGAGCGTAGAGTGCATCAAAGCAAATTCTAAACCAAACTTTTGTTCCGGGACTTGAGCTTATGTGAAATTGAAAAATTACAGAGGTGAGAAAAACTTATTGTTTCATATAACAGCACGAGAATTCCATCGTTCACTCTTCAAAACCATTCGCAATGCATCCAACTGTTTATCCTCCAAGCTTTCAGAAATATTTGATTATATAAATTATCAGGTATAAAGTGCAAATATTAGCTCAAGCAAAACATCAGCCAACAAAAATCGACAAACCAAACCCCCCAACCTTTAGTTACATTGTTTCGGGCCCTCTTTATAGATAAACTACCCTGGAGTTTTTATTACAACCGACCTTAACAGGTCTACAGGAAAAATTGTTTTAAACCTGAACCTGTGATGGAATTAAATGCAAGTAAACATCCCTTGAGCTGCGCCCGAGGTAGCTGAATCAAAATGAGTTAATATGGTGTCTTTGACGACCTGGTGGAGTGCTTCTATCATAACTCTGTTTTGAGTTCTAGTCGTTTGATCTCATGTGAGTTTTAATGTGCAGTCATTGTGATGACGAGCGCTGAGTGGTTCCTTAACTGCTTCTTGACTTTTGAGGATTTCTTTTAATGTTCTATTCACCTTGAGCCCTGAGAGGATCTTCTCTGATACACTTCGCCGCAACACTGATACTCTTTGACGTGGATTTTGGCTCCGCATTTTCTCTGATACACATTAGTGCCCGAACCGGGTCTCTCTCTGTCTTCTGTTACGATCCAAACTGCAAAATCGGGCCTTTTCGGCCGTTTGCGGTGCAAAATTGGCCAAGGAATCAAAAGATTCCCTAAAGATTCTCCAATATGGCCTATTTCTCATAGCGATGTACGATTAGTGCTAGGCGCTAATCGCGCATCGAAAACTGCCTCATAATTTGAATTTGGGCCTCCTAAGATGCTTTTTCACGCTTGCGCTCCTTTATTTGGTGGGTGACATCAGCATGACATCAGCAACAGCTTTTGGTACGGTGGATGACGTCAACGAGTGACGTGGCAGGATGACGCAGCAGGGTGTTGGATGGTGCGACACCTTATGTATTTCTGTGATGTGATAGTAATAGCCCAAATGCTACGAATTTGTAATGAATTGGTAGTGAAACGAGTTTTCAATGATAAATCGTATTTTAAACAAAATATGTGAATAAATAGAGGCATGCGGCAAGGAAGTGTTTGCGAAGCGATACGCTCTCTTGATGTAGTGGCAATGTCGCATCGGAGCAAAGGAAGTGGCATGCATTTCGGGTGCATGACCCTTGCGATCGCAGATCGCCGATTAGTGATATCACATCGGCTAATGGGGGAGGGGTGTATATATGTGGCATATGGTATTTGCGATACGCCGATAGCAAAATGTCATCAGCGAGCCATAACACCCTTGCGACCTCCAATTGCGATAATCGCGTTGGAGGGGGTCCACCAGGACCGGAAGAATGTTAAGGCAATCGGCAAGGGTTGTTTGTGATCGGAGGAGGGTAATATATGGTTTTGAAGATTATTTGCGGCCTCGGAAGGGGTCCGATAACCTAAAGAGAGAGAATTACATGCTTTGGAAGGAGTCCACTGTATTGGAAGATGGTTTTGGAGGGGGAAGATGAGGGTTCTTGCTATGTTTCAGACAAACTTAGCAATTCCCAAGTGTACTTATGGTTATTTTTCAACAAAAGGGAGGGGATAAATATATAAGGGAGTTATTAACATAGTTAAAAATAGGGGATGTGGAGATATATAGGGAGTTATATAGTAAGGTTAGTGGTTAATATGACCAGTGATAAGAAAGCGCTAAATATGTGAATCTTAGGCTTTTTAAAGGAAGTAATGATCCGCAAAGGGAGTATGAATATTGCTTCAGTAGAGCAGATCTTTACCAGGGTGAATTATTATGAAAATGATGAAAAGGAGAGTTATCAAGCAGATCTTGACCTCTCTAAGGGGAATTATCAAATGATTTAGGGGAGAGAAGAAGGGGAAGTTAGACACGCCTCGCTTGAAGTCCTTAAAAATGGGAAATGCCTTGCCATACTGATTCAATGGATATAACATTTGAAAACACAAAACTGATCATAATCAATGATTCTGCAACCACTAAGCTACCTACGTAGCCTACTTACCTAACATTTTTTCTTCTTTTTGGTTTGGGTGCACTTTAGACTTGCAGACCCAACTTTTCAACTTTTCTTTTTTTGTCCTCCTATCTACAGACTACCCTTATTTCTTCCAAGGGCCCAGATTAAACAGTTGGGCTCCTTTGGTTCTCTACCTATCTAAGAATCTGCCAAGATTAAACTGTTTGGACAGATATTCATTCTCTATATTCTAAAACAGGAAATTGAAACCTAGGGAGACCAAGATTAAGCTATTTGGACCTCCCTTTAGCATGAAAAGTCTACAAAATGGAATAATTATTCAAAATTGGAATGTTGAAGTTGAACTTTGACTAGCATTCTTTCATGGCCTCTTTCTTTGGTGTCTGCGAGAAAATATGGAGCATTGCAGCATGAAAAGTATGACATATTTGGCCTGAAAAACATCAATCATGAAATATGAGTAACCTGCTGCAGTAGGAGGCTAACACTGGCTCCACTTGGCGATGGATTCTCCTTGTGAAAAGCCAAGAATAGCAGGTCAGATTTCCTTGATCTTCTATTGTTGCTGTGCATTGAAAACTTCTTAGTGCCGACTGTTTGGATTAATTTGAAATTTTGTATTGAAAACAACACTTTCTTCCACCTAATTTGCTAGTGAACTGTGAAGCATCGCCTGCTTTCTTCTCCATGCTTTAGTATCTGGAATGTTGCAAAAATAAACTAAAGTGCTGATATATACAAGCATTTATGTACAGAAAATAACACCGCCTGTTCTTCTTGATCAAAAGGGGTCATGGTAATGTTTTAACATTCAGCCATTCACAGGGCCTTCTTCAGCTGCCATCTAGCGTTTTGAGGAAATATGTGTTATTGCCTTGCACTGCGCTGATAGTGTATGGTCCTTTCCATAAAAAATCGAATTTTGCATATTCGCCCTTGTCCTCTCTTCGTGAATCCCACCTCAGAACTTTTCCGCCAACCCAGAAATCCTCTGCCTTAGCTTTCTTATCAAACATCCTTTTGAGTTTCTCTTGCAACATCTGAGCTTTGTCATACACTTGCTCCCTGGTTTGTTGAAGGTGAATGTTCTGATTAACTCTTCTTTGTATGTGATTTGGTTCAACCTGAATCTCCTGCAACAATTTGATAGTAGGAATGCCCAAAGATGAAGGAAATCTGGCCTCCATGCCATATACTAGCTCATAAGGGCTCATCCCAATGGATTTTTTGGTTGAAAGTCTGTCAGCCCACAGAGCATTTGTGAGCTTCCTATGCCAATTCTTTTTGTTTTCCTCTAGTAGTTTCTGTACGATGTTGATGAGGCTTTTGTTGGATGATTCGGCCAAGCCATTACCTTGAGGGTAGTACGCTATGAAGTGGCCCAAGGTAATGTGGAACTTATGGCAGAAGTTGATGATCTTTTTGGATTTGAAGGCCGCAGCGTTGTCAGTGATGATTTTCTCAGGGTACCCAAATCTGGAAAGGATATTGCTCTCAAGGAATTGGATAATGGTGGAGTCATTGGCTTGTCTACATGGGATGGCTTCGATCCACTTAGTGAAATAATAAGTGGCTGTTAAAATCCACTTATGCTGACCTGAGGAAGAGCGATGAATTTCTCCAATGAAGTCAAGACCCCATTGTTGAAAAGGTTTCTCGGTCGAAATGGGCTTAAGGGGCAAAGGCAACAATTTCCTTTTCCCTTCAAAAATTTGACATTTGTGACATGAAACAACAAATTTCTTGACATCTGCAAATAAAGAGGGCCAATAATAACCAGCCCTTAAAATCTTGTCAGGAGTGGACTTCCAATATAAGTGTCCTCCACAATCCCCTGCATGGAATTCTTTCATGATGCTGTTAGTTTCATTCATAGTCAAACAGTTAAGCAAGATACCTTCATGATTTCTCCAGAACAGAGCACCATCTATGACACAAAAATTTGATGATTTCATCCTTAAAAATATTTTCTTGGTTCTGGATAACCCTGGGGGAGCGCACAGGTTTAACAATACAAAACAAATATCAGCATACCATGGAGATTGCAAAAAGGTTTCACTGATCTGTGGAGTCGCCAGCTCCAGTTCATTGTCCAGTTGATTAATGTCTAAGGCCTGGAAATTTGTTTTGGACATTAGTTTGGCTAAACCTTTCCCTTTTATCAGCTTGGTGGGTTTTATCTCAATGTCATATTCAAGAATGATGGCAATCCACTTGCCTCTTTTGCCTTCTAGTCCCTCTTGAGTTAATATATCTTTTATGACATAGTTTGGGACATAGGCAACCACATGGAAGTATAAGATGTAAATTCTGAAGTCTTTGATGGCCTTAACTAGGGCATAAACCTACTTTTCCATAATCTGATATTTCAAGGGTGCATCTCTTAAAGCTCAGCTGAAGAAAGCGATTGGCTTTTCACTCCCTTGATCATCCTTCTGCAAAAAGACAACGGCTGTGGTATGCTCAGATGCAAAATAAAAGATGATAAAATCTTTGTCGAATTGTGGACTGGTGAGGACAGGTGTTTGAGTCAGGGAAGTTTTGATACTCTCAAAAGCCTGCTTGGTTTCGAGAGACCATTTTACCTTTTCATCTTTATTTAACATATTGCTCAGTAGCCTTATTAGCTCGGCTAGGTTTGGGATAAATCTCCTTAGGAAATTGATCTTTCCAAGGAACGCTTGCAGTTCTTTTATGTTTCTTGGATATGGGATTTGGAGGATAGCTTGAATTCTTTCAAGATCAATTCTTATCCCATCCTTTGATATGACATGGTCTAGAAGTTTTCCTTCCTCAAGGGAAAACAGGGACTTTTTAGGATTCAAGGAAATGCCATATTTATTGCATGTTATGAAAATTTGCCTCAAATGTTTAAGGTGCTCTTGGTCAGATTTGGAGAAAGGGGTTAGATCATCAAGGTATACAACAAGGAAGTCATGTATCTCCTTGGAAAATGCAATATCCATTGCCCTTTGAAAGGTATCACCAGCGTTTTTCAGCCCAAAAGGCATTTTGACATATTTCTGAATTAGTCACCGGAGAATCCAAAGTAAGAACGATTTTCTGCCAACGTTTCGAATCCCAACCGGGATCCATCATCAGGACAACTTGAATGCTTTGATAGAAGAAGAGCAGACTGCTAGGGTTTAAATAGAGATGATGAGGGAAATGTCGACTCTTCATTCTTGAGAAGTCGGCTTCCTCATGATTAATTAATTTTAATTTTAATTTTTAATTAATTTTAATTTTTAGTAATATTAATTATATATTATTGAAATTAATTAAATTATTATTATTTATTATTAGAAATTACATTCTTATACTACAACTTATTAAAAATGTATATAGTTTTTAAATTTTAATTGAATGATATTATTTTATTATTATTATTTAATATAATAATAATATAATATATATATATTATTATATATATATATTATTTATAAATATGAAAATTAATTATGTTGAATAATTATTAATATAATTATTAATTAAAGGAATAATTGTATTAAATGATTGTTATTTGCTAGAATATTAATTTAATAATTATTAAAATGAATTTTATTAATTTATTATATTAATAAAAATTAATAATGAAATTTTGTTAATATAAAATAATTATAATTAGAATAATTATTAATATAAATAATAAAAGTGATTAATTATATTAATTATTATTATTGTTAATTATTAATTATATATTATTGAAATTAGATTAAATTGATATATATTTATTTTTATTATATTTTATTAATATTAGAAAATAACATTATTATATTTTAATTATTATTATTGATTCAGAATTTATTTATTAATTTATTATTATTAATTTTTATATAATGATTAATAGCAAAAACAATTTAATAATATAAAATAATTATTAGAATATGATCAATAAAAAAAAATATAGGATTAATTATATAATTGTTAATTTAATTATTATTTATTATTATTTATTATGATTGATTAATTATTATTATTATTATTATTATTATTGTATTGATAATGGGTTAACTTTTCTTTAATCAGGGGAAACCAGCTACCACTGATCTCCATACCACTGTCTCTGTTTAGATTCTGAGGGTGCTTGATGATTTCAAGAGCTTCTCTGATCTTCCGTTTATGGTATTGCTCTTCTTTAGCGATAATGGAGGCGTTTTCCAAGAGGACATGGTGCTTGGTTTTCGATGAGTGTTCTGCAAGGGCGGAAGAACGAGACCTTTCATTTTTAATATCAGCTCCATGTTCCTTAAGTCTCGTCTTCAGGGAGCGACCCGTTTCACCAATGTAGCTTTTCCCACATGAGCAATCGATTTTATAGACCCCTTTAAGCTGCTGTTTATCAATATTATCCTTAACCGATCTGATACTTTGTCTAATTGTTCCAGGGGCTGAGAATAGCGTGCTTATGTTCTTCCTTCTTAGGACTCTTGCAATCTTATCTGTAACTCCATGAATGTAAGGAAGAAAAACCCTACCACCTTCAGGTTGATCTCGGGGTTTAGGTTCATGTGATAACATCCTCTTCTCAGCTTTCTGAATTGCTCTCTTAATTTCATCTTCCTTGTAGCCTAAACCTTTAAAGGTTGAGACTAAATGCTTCTTTTCTTCATACAAATGATCAGCGTCGGAAATTCGAAGGGCCCTGATCGCAAGAGTGTTTAGCACACCAAGTTTCTGGGCTGGATGATGGTGGGAGTTAGCGTGGAGGTAGTTCTCTGTATGGGTAGACTTTCTGAAGACTTTGTGCCCTATGGATCCATCATCTCTTCTTATAATGAGGATGTCTAAAAAAGGAATGCTCATGTTTTCTTCAAGCTCCATAGTGAATTTTATTTCTGAGGAGATGGAATTTAGGTGAATAAAGAACTTGTCAAGTTCTGCTTTACCATGAGTCCATTTTATATTAGTATCATCAACGAATCGCTTCCACCATGCTGGCTTCAGGGGGTAAGAATCCAAGGCCTTCTTTTCAAAATATTCCATGTATAGGTTGGCCACGATCGGTGAAAGGGGGGATCCCATTGCCACTCCAGATGTTTGCTCATAGTATGTTCCTTGGAAGGTGAAAACTGTTGATCGCAAGCAGATTTCGGCCAATCTTGCAGTTCCTGGATCAGTAACCTCTTTTATAACCTGAATGGCTTCTTCAAGAGGGATCTTTGTAAATAGGGACACAACGTCAAAGCTGACAAGGAGGTCTTCACGCTCTAATTTCTCATTCTTAATGAGCTTCACAAAGTCATGGGAGTCCTTGATGAAAGAATCAGTGTTTCCCACAAGGGGTCTCAGGATTTTTGCAACGTATTTAGCGAGCTCATAGGTTGGGGAACCAATTGTATTGACAATTGGTCTCAGAGGGACTCCTTCCTTGTGGATCTTGGGCAGCCCATAAATCCTAGGGATGCATTCACTAGAGGGAATTAATCTCTTTTTTAATTTTTCATCAAGGTTGGATTCCAAGATTGCCTTTTTCACATCTTTCATAATCTTGGGGATTGGGTTATTGTTCAGCTTCTTGTAACTACCACAGTTGAGGTGTTCATTCATTTTGCATATATAATCTTCTTTATCTAGGATTACTGCTGCTCCTCCTTTATCTGCCTTGAGAACCACAATTTCTTCATTGTTTCGCAGGGATTGGAAGGCCTTTTGTTCTGTCTTACTTAAATTACTTTTGGGAACCTTGGCCTTTCTTATAATAAGGGAGCACTCTTGTCTTAATGCTTCCTTATCTTCTAGAGAAAGGTTATTAATCCCATCCTCTATATTACAAATAATTTTCTCAATAGGAAGGTTTTTCGGGGAAACAACAAATCCAAGACCTTTCCCGAGGACATTAATGATCTCAGGTTCTAAATCATGGGAGGACAAATTTACAACCTTTCTTTTTGGTGGGTTGACACCAGAAGCCATCAAATTTCGATCCACCACATCCTTATTTGAAGATCCAACAACCGTATGAGAGCTACCTCCTGAATCAACGGAGTCAGGTTGAAAGGGCGCACCACGTTCAACCTCAGTATCGATCCTTTCCCCATTCACATTTTTATCAGACGGATCTTGTTCTAACTGAAGGGCTGTGTTAATAACCGTGCTCCTTGGACTGAGATAGTTTTCAGTCCAAGGAGCATGGTTATTAACACAGCCCTTCAGTTAGAACAAGATCCGTCTGATAAAAATGTGAATGGGGAAAGGATCGATACTGAGGTTGAACGTGGTGCGCCCTTTCAACCTGACTCCGTTGATTCAGGAGGTAGCTCTCATACGGTTGTTGGATCTTCAAATAAGGATGCGGTGGATCGAAATTTGATGGCTTCTGGTGTCAACCCACCAAAAAGAAAGGTTGTAAATTTGTCCTCCCATGATTTAGAACCTAAGATCATTAATGTCCTCGGGAAAGGTCTTGGATTTGTTGTTTCCCCGAAAAACCTTCCTATTGAGAAAATGATTTGTAATATAGAAGATGGGATTAATAACCTTTCTCTAGAAGATAAGGAAGCATTAAGACAAGAGTGCTCCCTTATTATAAGAAAGGCCAAGGTTCCCAAAAGTAATTTAAGTAAGACAGAACAAAAGGCCTTCCAATCCCTGCGAAACAATGAAGAAATTGTGGTTCTCAAGGCAGATAAAGGAGGAGCAGCAGTAATCCTAGATAAAGAAGATTATATATGCAAAATGAATGAACACCTCAACTGTGGTAGTTACAAGAATCTGAACAATAACCCGATCCCCAAGATTATGAAAGATGTGAAAAAGGCAATCTTGGAATCCAACCTTGATGAAAAATTAAAAAAGAGATTAATTCCCTCTAGTGAATGCATCCCTAGGATTTATGGGCTGCCCAAGATCCACAAGGAAGGAGTCCCTCTGAGACCAATTGTCAATACAATTGGTTCCCCAACCTATGAGCTCGCTAAATATGTTGCAAAAATCCTGAGACCCCTTGTGGGAAACACTGATTCTTTCATCAAGGACTCCCATGACTTTGTGAAGCTCATTAAGAATGAGAAATTAGAGCGTGAAGACCTCCTGGTCAGCTTTGACGTTGTGTCCCTATTTACAAAGATCCCTCTTGAAGAAGCCATTCAGGTTATAAAAGAGGTTACTGATCCAGGAACTGCAAGATTGGCCGAAATCTGCTTGCGATCAACAGTTTTCACCTTCCAAGGAACATACTATGAGCAAACATCTGGAGTGGCAATGGGATCCCCCCTTTCACCGATCGTGGCCAACCTATACATGGAATATTTTGAAAAGAAGGCCTTGGATTCTTACCCCCTGAAGCCAGCATGGTGGAAGCGATTCGTTGATGATACTAATATAAAATGGACTCATGGTAAAGCAGAACTTGACAAGTTCTTTATTCACCTAAATTCCATCTCCTCAGAAATAAAATTCACTATGGAGCTTGAAGAAAACATGAGCATTCCTTTTTTAGACATCCTCATTATAAGAAGAGATGATGGATCCATAGGGCACAAAGTCTTCAGAAAGTCTACCCATACAGAGAACTACCTCCACGCTAACTCCCACCATCATCCAGCCCAGAAACTTGGTGTGTTAAACACTCTTGCGATTAGGGCCCTTCGAATTTCCGACGCTGATCATTTGTATGAAGAAAAGAAGCATTTAGTCTCAACCTTTAAAGGTTTAGGCTACAAGGAAGATGAGATTAAGAGAGCAATTCAGAAAGCTGAGAAGAGGATGTTATCACATGAACCTAAAGCCCGAGATCAACCTGAAGGTGGTAGGGTTTTTCTTCCTTACATTCATGGAGTTACAGATAAGATTGCAAGAGTCCTAAGAAGGAAGAACATAAGCACGCTATTCTCAGCCCCTGGAACAATTAGGCAAAGTATCAGATCGGTTAAGGATAATATTGATAAACAGCAGCTTAAAGGGGTCTATAAAATCGATTGCTCATGTGGGAAAAGCTACATTGGTGAAACGGGTGGGTCGCTCCCTGAAGACGAGACTTAAGGAACATGGCGCTGATATTAAAAATGAAAGGTCTCGTTCTTCCGCCCTTGCAGAACACTCATCGAAAACCAAGCACCATATCCTCTTGGAAAGCGCCTCCATTATCGCTAAAGAAGAGCAATACCATAAACGGAAGATCAGAGAAGCTCTTGAAATCATCAAGCACCCTCAGAATCTAAACAGAGACAGTGGTATGGAGATCAGTGGTAGCTGGTTTCCCCTAATTAAAGAAAAGTTAACCCATTATCAATACAATAATAATAATAATAATAATAATAATAATAATAATTAATAATCCTTATAATTAATCAATCATAATAACTAATAATAAATAATAATTAAATTAACAATAATAAACAATTAATATAATTAATCCTATATTAATTAATTTTTATTAATCAT
>APFE030443346.1:198019-243252 GCA_000404065.3 Pinus taeda | reverse complement strand
GATTAAACAATACATCAGATAGTGTATTTACTACCATGGTGGTCATTTCTGACTATTTCCCCCAACTCTTACAATTGGTCTTGTATTTCAGATACCCTCATGATGTATGGGGTTATTCCTTCTTCCCTTGATATCATCATCTTGTAGAGCTCACTTCTCAATGATATCACTTCTCCTGTGGTACTTATGGAGAATAATTCCATCAGCTTGCCATATATATCTTTTGATATTTCACATTTTTGCTACATAAGGATTTTTTGAGCCCTTATTTCCCTTTTCATGTAACATAAAGTGCTACAAATGTAACCAAAGACCAACCTTTTGACTTGGTAGCTAGCCCTACAAAGCTGAATAGGGCTCTCTCTAAAGGATAATAGCCAGGAGGGATGTATAAATTAGGGGTTCAAGCTAGATATAATAGCTGATGGTTGTTTGATTTTATTTGGTTGGTGTAGTCACTGGCTGGGTGAATTAGGTCAGAGAGTGAAATAGGTCATGGAAAAAGAGAATCAAAATTGTAGACATCTGATGGGGCAAGGTAGGAAAGTTACTTTAACACTTGGTAGTATAGTGATGAGATGGTTTAGACTAGCGAGGTGCTAGAAAGAGCATGAATATCATGAATTCTTTTTAAACTGAAGAAAGTAAACAAATTATGATGATTTTCCCAAAATAGAGCATAGGAGATGAATTCTTGTTATCACACCTTGAAAATAAAACATATTTATAAATTGAAATGGATCATGGGAGATACAAAAAGTTCATCCACATGTAACTAAAGAAGAAATAATATCAAAATACCATGCCACATGAATCTGACCAAAATAGTTGCAACTGATCCAATATATTCCATGTCAAAGTCTAAAACATTAATACAATATCCAATGGAGTCCAACCTTCAGAATGACTAAAAAATTACATGATATAGGCCTTAAAAAAACTCATCCCAACTTTAGGGGTCGAATCCATGAGAGGAGGAGAAGTTCCACCAAAACCTAAACTGATAGCTAGAGTATAGGGCGGTCAAAGTGACTCATCCCTCACTTTCTAGAAACTGATTCATTACATCACAAAAGAGATTTCACCGAATGTATTTAGCCTAGGTAACAGCAAAAACATAACTATTACATTTATATCAATACATGATTTGTCAAGGTGAAACTATCAAAATGAAGAAAATTTGTGTCAAAAGCACAACGCCACTGTCCTAAGCACACTGCCAAATTCAACTCCACTTTTGATGGGGTTCTCGATGTCCCAAGTGAGCCCATGATAGCTCAATGGAAAGCTTATCATGTCTAGTTTCCATATATACCTTTTGTTTCCAAAATGGTCAAGGCTTTATCCTCCAAAAGTTGATTCTCCTAATAATTGTCAAAAGTGCAACGCCAACCTTCAAAACAAGGCAGAAACATGATTTTTTGGGTGTTTTTTTACCTTTTGACTGCTCAGTTGACCCAAAAAAATTTAGAAAAGTGGAGTTCCTGACTATAATTGGCCTTATGAATCTAATGGTAGTCTCCATTTTCAAATTGGAGGTCCCTAGGAAAAGCTGAGTGCCTAGGGCGCTGTGCTTTTGGTAGTGTGACTTGTGCACAAATTGCCAAAAATGCACAAAACATCAAAATTTCCCAAAATTGCTGAAATATTTCCAAAATTTGGCATGATGAATGATGATGATGTGTCTCAAGCCATTAGTGATGCCTCAGAAATGATGTCAAGTTTATCTTCCTCCCTTTGCTTGGCTAGGATTTCAATTTTCTCCTTTGCAGCATTGAGTTTTGCTCTGAAAATCATTTCTCTATAGGCATAGTATTTTTCCATCTTCTTGTAAATTTCATTATCCATTTTGGCCTTGTATAGGAGATTTTCAATATGGTTTTTTACCCTCTTGATCCAATGCTCCTAGTTCTCATTGATCATTTTGGCAAACTATTCATTTAGGGTCAACTAATTAGCTAGTTCAACCTCTTTTTGATTTTCTAGCTTGAATGCTCTTTTTAGACCTCTAGTTGTTATAGAAATTTTTGGGCACTTCAACCCCAATCATAAATTTCCATAAACTGAGGGCTCCTAAGTCCCTAAAAATGTTGCTTCATTGCCTAAAGAAACAAGGTCATCTGATTGCGTCATCTCCCTGAAGTTCTCCACTAAAAACTGCTCATAAATGGTCAAAACTAGACCACACTGAAAACCTAGTGTAGAGCATGCAATGCATATCACCTTCCCAGTGTATAGGGTGTGATGCATACTAAATGGCTCCTCTGTAGGGTGTGATGGTCAGGAATGGACAAATGGCAGGGACAAAATGCGAGGTGGAAGATCATGGAATGTTCTAGAAGCTTCCCCTCTGGCACTTGCCTCTCTGTTTTCGACCAGGGATGACTAAGAGATCGTCATTCTCCAAGTGGAAGTAGGAAATATCAGAGAGAGGACACTAATCAAGACCCCAGAAGATGACTCACCTCCCTACAATCATCTATATATGGATCCCTCACCACAGAGATCCAGAGGCTGGAATCTTGTATCTTATAGAGAAGTGTTGTTGGTTTTCTGGTGTATATTCATAGTGTTGCGTGATCTAAGATTTAGTTGAGGTGAAGAAGGGCTTTCTAGCTGGAGGATGACGCTGGGTCAGAACATATGGTTGTAATCCTCTTGCTACCTTTCATCTTAATAAAGTTATTCAATTTTTCCTCCATATTCTTGTATGTTTACTTATATATGCATTTGTATGGTTAACACACACCTGGTCCTGTGTTATTTATGAATATATATCTTTGTTCTTTGATAGAAGTATGTCACTCTGATTCTAGAGGTGCTCTTTGAAGCTGGGAAGATGAAGAAGAATCGACGAAGCTCTATCAGGAAGGAAAGGAATCAAACAAGGTAATCAAACACAAGACTAAGGTTGGTCTCCTTGGTTCCACTCTTATCTATTTTCATAAAGGAAAATGAAAGTAGAATTTACTTGTTTGTTTCTAAGATAGCTACCAGTCTTAGTGGGAATAGCAACATCTAAGTGGACACGATTCCCGGTAACAAAATGGCGACTCTGCTGGGGAGCAACTAGATTGTTTGTTAGCCTGTCTTTGATTCTTTTATAAACTTATAGACGGAACCTGAAGCCAAGCGAGCTAGCCTTCAAACTGAATTTGTTATAAAAATGCAAAGTAGATCAATGCTACTTTAGTCTATCTCCGAGTTTTGTTTATGAATTAAACAATGGATCTGCAAACAGTCTAATTTCCGTAAGTGGTGGCTCTAGTAGCCTCCTTAGGTCTATCCCTTTGTTTTACATATACTAAACATTACTTACTCGCCTTAAATCCCTAAACTGAATTGAAAATTGTGAGTAAAAACTCATTCAAAGTCTCCCACTGGTACCATCACACCTTGCCTTCAAGGTAGTCTGTATGTATCACACTTCCCGAGTGTAGTAGGTGCACTGCATACTGAATTCACAGTGTGACATGTGCGATGGTCAGGGAAGGTTAACTTTACCTTTAGACTTTGGTTTTTTTCTCACTGTTTTCAGTCCTATTCAGGAGTTTTGCTGTCTGTAGTCAGTGTATTTTTGTGAAAACCCCCTTCTCTTACATTATTCGGCCTCCATAGTGCAAAGAATTGTAAGTGTTTTTATGTATTGTGCGCTATTTTTCAGTTCTCTTTTGCAAAAATGTAGCATAGTCGAACTGTCATTTCTTGACCTGAAAGTGTCGTAGATATCATTTTTAGTTTCAGAAGACAATCCCATTGTTCTTGATAGCCTATTATACAGTTGCTATTGCATATCATTTGAATTAATAGTTTTTAAAGTGTCGAAAAGCAATTTTCATTTCGAAATCGCAAAGTGTCTCTCTTACCTTCACTTCATTTTGGAAATAAATTTGTTGAGTATTGTCACTTTGAAAATAATTCAAATTTTCACTTAGCTTTCTTATCATCATTCATACATTAAGAAGGTTGATAACAAATACATGCATGTGCATTTTCATTTTGAATGCTTGGTTTGATTTAGGACAGTGCATTTAGTGTGTGCTCTATGCTCTTTGCTGAAAGATTCTTAACTTTCTTTCCTTAGTAGCTAGGATTTTCATTGCCTAAAGAAGATTAAACGTTTGTTTATCATCTTAGACTACATTTTAGGAAATGTATACACATCACGCAGTGAACTTGAAAGGAAAATTTTTAAGCAAGATAAACTTAAAATAAATTTAATGAATCTAACAACGCTTTGGAACCTAACGCACAACATCTAGAGGTCTAGGCTAGAGACGTATTCCGACATTGTAAAACCTAGTAACTCTTCTTCTCATTGTTGGTTGGGTGATTCCTCCACTCTGAGATGGCAACTGCCAGTATGGAATTGTGCTCCCATGTATCGTCGAGTATATTTTCGGAGACCACAATAGGTTGCATCCTTTATCCTTAGGAAGCCGTGTCTGCCTCCCTATCGATCGCAATGCACTGAACACAACATTCGGGAAGATTGACTGCCGTATCGTAAAAAGTATTCTGCAGTTTTGCGATTGGTTTGGTAATCCCCTCTACCTAGATCTCCAGAGAAGTCCATTTTGTCCTTTTTATACTCCTTAAAAGAAAAGGTCCTCTAAGCACTTGTCACTTCATGCTCAATAAAAATCGAAGGCGACTAGAGTGATCTTTTGTTTTTTCTCGACTCTTTAAAATTAAAAAAACAAGTTGTGTCAAAGCGTCTAAAATTTATTTTAATTGGAATAACATCACAAATTCCCTTGTTGGTCTTTAGGTTGAGAAAAATGGAGTCTACCAACCAAGGATTTCCCCTTGGAGGAAATCCTAGTCCCTTCTCCTCTTGGGGAGATGTTGGTGCACCCCATATGGCCACATTGTCACTTCCAGGGTTGGCGATTGGTTTGCCTATCTGGCTCATCTCTACCTCTGTCGTTCATAATCCCGTAATTCCTGAACAGTCAAGTTAGCAAATAGATGACACTAGAGTTGCCTCCCAACCTTCTACTTCGTCTGGTTCTCCCTCTCCTCCTTCCTCTTCACTTGATAAAGCTGATAAAGCTAAAAATCAAGTAATTGAGAAGAAGAAGAAGTAGAAAGAGAAAAAAGAAAAGAAGAGAAAGGAACCAAAATCAAAAGGGGGCAACCAAGCGTCATCTAGCAAAAATCCTCACACCGCACTGTTTAAACCTAAATCTCCTTGTCTCATTTGCAATGGGGACCACTATCACCGTGATTGTCCCTACATCCAATAGATCTTAAGGGACTAGTCTCCTTGTGTGCACAATCCGGTGTCATCAACCTCTGATGATCATGTTGAATGCACACCATCAACTAGTGAAAATGAAGCACTTGGATAGAGAAGGAATCCCAGATTTCCTTGTAAATTGTGTGAAGGCAATCGCACCGTCCACCATTGTCCCTTCGTTGATGAAGCTAAAAGAGTTTTGGATGACCGTCCTGCTTCACCACTATGGCTCCCTCCTGGATATAAAAAGCTCTTACCAAGTCCACCACTAGTTGAAAATCCGGCTGGCCCGTCATTGTGGTCAGTCGAAGCGTCTATCATTGAAAATGAATGCTCTAAATCCATACCGGACGAAATTCAAAAGGTGGAGACAGCAGTTGACCCGGTCTTGCCTTCAGAGTGTTCATCTTCAAATGATACAGTCACTAAAGAGAAAGACAACAACACCGTTCAAACTATTTTCATAAACAAAGACATTGATGAACTTTGGGGTAGTCCACCCATTCCTTTATCACAGGAAGGAATTTCATCAGAGTCATACCCGGTCATCTATTCGGTCCCACCACCAAGCAACCTAGTCATTTCCTTCGACAGGAATCTACTAGGCAGACCCCGTTTACCAGCTAGTGTACCATTCAAAATCATTGTACAAGCTTATAGAATGGCCTTGGCTGGTACCATCATCGATGAAGGGGCTTATGTGAATATCCTTTCCTCAACTACTTGGAAAGCGCTTGGTTCGCCATCGCTTTTGCCTGAAATGAGAAATCTGTCAGGCTTCGACAAAGGAACCAGTCAACCTTTAGGGATCCTTCCAAATGTGCACATTACTTTGAGAAGGAAAACCATTCACATGAACATAATGGTAGTTGAAGGACCCTTGGATTATAATCTACTCCTTGGACGTGACTATATCTATTTCATGGGAGCCATCATCTCCTCACTCTTTAGAGTAATGTGTTTTCCGCACGAAGGCAGAATGGTCAAGCTCGTGGACCAAATGTCATTCCCTAGTTCACACATCACAAATAGTCAAATACCATCCCTAAATGGTCTTTTCATGCAAAGAATGTCTCATAGATCTCCAGTCCATCCACCTAATAGTGTGAGTGATTCAGGAAGATGTGATTGAAACCCAGGGGGCATGCACCTTGGCCTGTTTCGGCAGGAAAACCTTGGCTATAGAGTAGGTTTCTGCGGAGGATATATGAGTAGTCTGACACACCCGTCCTCACAGGAAAATGGGATTAGGTTGGAATAAGATACCTTCGTTAAAGTTATGTGAGTGGCATGCGTCTGCACCACTCACCTTTGTATATTTTGGTAGACATTTCCAAGGAAGCATTCGGTCTGCTACGCAAGGAACTTTCATGGTAACCTGGAAATTTTTTTCTATACCTAGGGGCATGCAAACCTTTCCGCATGCAAGTGAAGAGCGACTATTTATTTTTTAAATTTGTAGGACCTCTAACCCTTTAAACCGGTAAGGCTGGTCGTTTCTTAGCTTGCATAAAGAAAGGATCTGGGGAAAAGCTTTAAAATATGCAAGCCGCTTCAAAATGGCATCTTGAATGAGACATCCTTACTATACGACTGGCAAGCAGTGTTACTGCAGGGTTCAAGCTCGTTAAAAAATAAACCCGTAACAAGCAGTTTTAGAACATAGTTCAAGCTCGTTAAAAAATAAACATAAGTCATGACCAAATGTTTCCCCCAGAGTTTAAGCTCATTAAAAAATGAATCGGTAAATAAACATTGTGAATGCCTTATCGCCATCTTTTGAGCCTTGGTTGTGTTCTCATCATCACCTCCACTCTATTTTTAGCTGATCATTCACCCCTATATGATTGTTTACCCCTTCGAGGAACATCTGGGAAGAGTGATTCTATTAGCTATCCTTGTGACACTACCATGATTGGATAATTCCAAACCTTACCTGGAATTAGCGGCTACCCGAAATCATCACTCGTTCCTCAAAAGCGAGTCTCCTTTAAGCTCTTTTCAACTGACTCGTAAAATATGAAAAGATTGCCAAGCAATTGGCCTCTCTGGCTCGTTAAATTTATCGGAAGTCTATCCCTCCTCTAGATTTTAATATTTTTGGATTTGAGGGATTATTACACAAAAAGATTGAGTGCCTGTCTTGTTTGGCTCGTTAAAACTATCGAAAATTCATTCCTTTTGTATTATTTTATGGTTTTTTGGACTTAAGGGATTACATGACGAAAAGGAATCGTTGGAGTCTCCTTTCTGTTCCTTTCAGACTCTCTAAAATTGAAAGGGACCGAGTTATCTTTGTCGTTAAACTCGCTAAAACCGAATAGCGACGAACTCGTCCAAATGGATGAGAACGAGTTTCACTGTCACTAGGCTTGCTAAAATATAGTGACATGTTGGCCTGAAGGGTGGATTATAGAACAAGCATAGGTTATCCTCCTCAATATTGAAAAAAATAAAGAGGTACTGGTCTACAATGACTGGGGAAAATTGGGAAGAAAACTTGAAAAAGCTTTATTGATAGCAAGTCACTCTTGAACATGACACTTTCCTTCCGCATCCAAGCCGGGTTGGTTTGTTGCATTCACAGGTCATCACCATTGGTCCATCACGCCATCCATCTTTGGAGTTAACGCTACCAATCCATCGTCAGTGTCACCGATATGTTCAAGAGAACTCATTTAGACAATTCGACTGTGTCTCACCCACTGCAATACATTCATGTTCCATTCCTTCATGACCGCCACCCTGAACCTTGTATTGTCAGATTGTTTTCACCTCCAAAATCATTTGCTTTGTTCCGTGTCGTTGATGTGGGATTCATTAAGGCCCTCCTGTGATGGGTCACTTCTTGTCGACACCAGCTCATTATCCAAAAAGTTGACTTAGGAACAACCCTTTCAGTACTTTGAAGCTTGCATGCCTCAATGGCAAGTTTCTCACTTTCAGCGACAGGTTTACATCAATGGCCTTTGACCGAGAGATTATACGTGGTGTTCGACACCAAGTCCTTTTTCACACCACGCGAATTGTACTATAGTACCTTGAGGGTCATTGTCATTATTGGTGATTCCTCTCACGCCTGCTAACAACTTACATCATTAGCTGGTAATTAGGAGATGTCTTTCCATGTTCGACTCCAGAACATTTTTCACATGGATCGACTTGTACTCCGAGTGAAGATTGAACAAGTTTTGAAGACCCCAGATCTAGTTTCATCCATCCTGGCTGCGATATATTCCGGAATATAAAGACATCAAGTGTACATCATCGCCAAACAGATGATCATCCAAATCAAAGGATGATGAGTCCAAATCATCAGTCTGTCACACAGATGATTGTCTGTCCTATGTACATGAAAATGAATTTATAAAGCTGAGCATGGGAATGCCCGCCTCAGCTAGATCATGAAACAAATGTTGTCAAAATAATGTATTGTATTGTATCCTATTAGAGGTCGATTCCGAGATCGAAAAAACTTCAGATCCTCATAGTAAAGAATTTAACTCGACATAAGAAAGATTAATGACCTCATGCTTTAGGGGGTAACTGTTATAGATATTTTTGGGCACTTCAATCCCAATCATAAATGTCCATAAACTGAGGGCTCCTAAGTCCCTAAAAGTGTTTCTTCACTACCTAAAGAAGCAAGGTCAGCTGATTACATCATCTCCCAAAAGTTCTCCACTAAAAACTGCTCATAAATGGTCAAAACTGGACCATACTGAAAACCCAGTGTAGAGGGTACGATGCATATCACCTTCCTAGTGTATAGGGTGCAATGGTCAGGAATGGACAAATGTCAAGGACAAAATGCAAGGTGGAAGATCATGGAATCTTCTAGAATCTTCCCCTCTGACACTTTCCTCTCTGTTTTAGACCATGGATGAGTAAGAGATCATCATTCTCGAAGTGGAAGCAGGAATTATCAGAGAGAGGACTCTAATCAAGACCCCAGAAGATGGCTCACCTCCCTACAATCATCTATATATGGATCCCTCACCACAGAGATCCAGAGGTTGGAATCTTGTATCTTATAGAGAAGTGTTGTTGGTTTTCTGGTGTATATTCATAGTGTTGGGTGATCTAAGCCTTACTTGAGGTGAAGTAGGGCTTTCTAGTTGGAGGATGATGCTGGGTCAGAACATATGGTTATAATCCTCTTGCTACTTTTCATCTTAATAAAGCTATTCAAGTTTTCCTCCATATTCTTGTATTTTTACTTATATATGCATTTGTATGGTTAATGCACATCTGGTCCTGTGTTATTTATGAATATAGATCTTTGTTCTTCGATAGTAGTATGTTACGATGATTCCACAGGTGCTCTTTGAAGCTGGGTAGATGAAGAAGAAGCGGCCAAGCTCTGTTAGGAAGGGGAGGAATCAAACAAGGAAATCAAATGCAAGACTAAGGTTGGTCTCCTTGGTTCCGCTCTTATCTATTTTCATAAAGGAAAATGAATGTAGAATTTACTTGTTTGTTTCTAAGATAGCTTCCAGTCTTAGTGGGAATAGCAACATCCAAGTGGACACTATTCCCGGTAACGCTAGTCCTTGGCCTTCTTCTTGGCACCTATTCCTCAATATATTCACCATATTCTCCATATGCTTCATCAAGTAAATCCTTAGGGTTTTTAGCCTCCCTCTTTGTCTTGATGAGCTAAACCTCCATGAGCTCTTGTTTTGTCTCAAAGCATTGGTTTTCCTGCCCATAATATGAAATGATGTATTTTTCCCTCTGCAAGTTGACTTAGAGCTCCCCTATGAGTGCATCCTTTTCTTTGATGACAATTCTTCTGCTTTCACTATTATCATGCTCACTTAGGTCAACTAAGTCAAAATCTTGCTCTGTCTCATGGAGGTCCTCTGGTTGTTGCTCAACCTTTGCCTCTATCATCTTCTCCTTCCCGTTTTGTAACTATTTTGCTAATGAAGAATTCAAGGCCCCTCCCACAATATCTGGGAAAAAAACTTCCCTATGGCCTCTATGATAACTATGTTCCAATGTGCTCGCATATTTCCTCTTACCTATGATGACCTCCACTCTGCCAGGTGACCCTACATGATCATGAAATGGTGATGATGGCAGTGATAATGAGGGTGGCTGATCAGATGGAGGAATATAAGTAGTGGGATTAGATGAAGGGGGTATGGCTTCAACATGATGATGAATGGAATGAGATGAATAAGGCATAATTTTAGCATTTAGAGCTGGTGGAGTAGTGAAAATGTCATTGGTGATGAAATTGTCCCATGAAATATGCAATTGATGAAGGTGATGAAGGAGAATGATCTTGATCAATGAGCGATGGCAAAGGTTGTTCATCTGCTGGTCATAATCTTTCTTTTGCATAATAGAGGCCATTTTATCTATGCTTATGAATATATAGTATGGGATATTGAGGAATTTAACCATTTTGAAGTGCATAAGCAGTATGATGTGGTAGGTATAGAGCTTAGAGAACCTACCTTCACAAGAGATGTACTTCATGATGATTCTCATCATGGGGGCACATCTATTAAGAGGGTAACTGAAAGGGAACACCCTCCCCCTTTCATTCATGTATAGTCGTTTGATAAATGGTTCATAATAGTGATCCTCCAAATCCTTTGATTTAAACCACCTCTCAACCATGTTTGGAATCCTTGTGGCACCAACAATGATAGAAGTAGACAAACTGAAGGTCACTCCTACTAGGGTTACTTGATTGTCTTTAAGGTGTGATGCAAAGAGTGTAGTCAAAACTAGGTGATGTTGAGCTCTTTCAATCAATTTCCAAATATCAAGGCAATCCTCATACTGAAAAAATGAGGTTGCCATTGGTGAAGCCATAAGTTCATTTATGCTAGTGGGCTAGATCCTTAGGATTCTTCCTCATTTGTGTGGCCTCCTTTGTTCTCTATCTTCTTCTTCTTGTGTGTCCTCTTCTTCCATAGGATATTTGTCTTCTTCCATAGTCTTTGTTCAAGAGACCCTAGTAATATGGTAGATGAGAATGGGAAGTGGGAATAGGTCTAGGGAATGGGGATAGGAATACAAGAATTTGGGGAGATGAGGTGGTGGGTTATGGAACTATGGGAGGTGATTAGGGGTGAAAATGTGAAGGAGTTGGAAATGAAAATTAATTTATAGGTTTATGGTAGACGCTGCCTAGGGAATTATTAGCGACTTAGGTCTTAGGGTTTTCTATGAAAAGCTTGTAGGGACTAAAGAAAGATAGTGTAAGTGTAGGGATGCTTTCAAAAATGATGTAGTTAGGTGTTGTAGGGTCTGTGGGAAGCAATTGGTAAGATAGGGATTAATTTAGGGTTTTGTCCCTTGTCTAGGGACCAAATTTGATTAGGAATCAAACACTAAGTAGAAGTGTTGTTTGGAAGAGAAAAGGAGTGGAAAATAGGGTCACTTGCTTGGTAGAGGGGGAAAACCCACTCTTGTTGAGATTCGAGAGGATTTGGAGGTGTTTTTGGCACTTTGAAGGCTTACTGGGCAAAAGATCAGGAAAAAGCGCAGTGCCTTACCTAGAAGCGAAACGCCAATGTTAAAGAACATAGTGCCGAAATATCTAAGAATAGTGGCTTGCTTCTAAGCGCAACACCTTTTTCCAAAGGGCAGTGCCAATAAATTTTTCTCCTCTGAACCTGCAAAACTGACTTTTGTGAGCGAAGGGAGTGTGAGCTCAACATTTCACAGTGAAAATGGATTTTCTTTTGATGTCTTGGTGGCTTTTATACTTCATGAAATTGATGTTTTGGGCCTTGGGACCCACTTTCTTCATTTTGTCATTCAATTTACCCTTGGAAAATATATCTTTACATTTGACCTTTTCTTGTACAAATTTATCACTTGATATAAATTGGCATAATTTGACCTTTGACTTTTGGTCCTTTGGCATTTTGGAATTAGTTTACAGCCTGACAAAAGCCACTCATTACATATAACAACGTAAAATTAGTTAAATATATATAAAAAATAGGATTACATCTTTTCTTTTGGAATAAAATTACTAACTCGAATGAAATTCTAACTTAAATTAAAAATTAGAACTTTGGCAACCATGGTTACATGCTTGTAAATCCTTATGCAGTGAAATGGTGTTTTATTAGAACTTAGAAAATGAAGGCTAGTTACCTAATGGGACCTTGAATGTCTGGACTCCAGGTGGACGTAGGTGGAATGATAAAAAATTCAACATGGGACACTAATATGATATAAACGAGGAGTTTTGATCACTGATTGCAGTATGAAAATACTGACTCTGACATCTCCAATATGTCATTATGACTAATTTTTCACGTGCTTCCTCTGCATATCCACACTCGGGTAGTGAGTACAACAAAATTACCTCCCTGCACATGCTTCCTCTGTAATCTGCACAATGAAAGCCACCTCCACATAGCATCATAGTGTTAGCTTCAATGCCACTATTATAGAAATCACTAATGAAATTCTCCCACCCACCCCCCGCATACGTAAACGACATTCTTTAGTGTTTGGTATGGACGTGCCATGGAGGACTCTAATATTTTACAATATTTAGTAATGACTAATAATTTCATTGAATAAAATTAATAGATGAGGCAATCATTTTTGAGTAATTTTACCACACTCGGGTAATCTTTTACTTTAGTAAGTGTCTCAAAAATCTTCATTTAAGTGTGAGGGATGTGTAATCCAAACATCAACATTGAATAAAAAACCTTATAAGATTATATTAATGGGGGGCCATATTAATATGTGTATCATCATAGCATATTCATTGATCTAAACAAAATCAATATGTGTTTCCCTATGAATATGATAGTCCAATATTTATGTATTTCTCTTCATTAGAGTTCGTCCTTCGAGATATTTGTATGCTCGAAAGAGATATGTATGTAATTTGTTTTTGTGCTGGAAGGAGATAAAGAAATTACAATTCCTAGTTTCAACGCAATTTATTGTGCGAGAGTTTGAAGAAGTGTGAAGAAATCTCCATTTTCCACATTTTCACACTCATTGACCGTATCCATCAAACTATCTGATAGCCTCCATGAGGCCGAAAACAAAAATTGTTGTCCCATCTCTATATCATTCAAAGCTCAGCAAGCCCATAATCTGCATAACTCTACTAAGCATTCATTGAAATTCCAAAGAATTAACTTATGGAATTAGTATTAAATGAACAACCTTGCATGACTCAAACGATTTACCATTTTGTGAATCTTTGTTTGCAGAACTAGATGGTGTTTATCACTTTCATTTGTAGGAAATCCCAATAAATAATTGACATTGGAGCTCATTTCAACTTCAAAAGAGGAGGAGGTTTACATCTATTTTGAAACCATAAGATTGTAATTCTGACATACATTAATTCCTTTGGTCAAAATTGAATTTTGGAACAGAGATAATATTAACTCGTCCCCCATATTGTGGAAAGTGACATCACTCAACACACCTCGGACAAGTAGGCATTGAGGTTGTGTTATTGCAATCATATCTAGTTGGTATCAAATATTTTCAACCCACAATGAACTTGGAATAAGTGATTCATTCAATTTCAATTTCTTTTTACTGCTAGCATAAAATGACAATAAAGTGTAGTCCATGATTATTTACAAATGTCTTGGGTGGATACTTCATATATGTGGATTCACATTTATTTCTTATGGAAGGAAAACCAAGAATAACTAAGATACATATGGAAATTCTTGTGGAAATGTGGAATGCTCATGAAACACTTTCGTAATTCTACAACTACGCTTCACACTCCCACACAATGAAATCAACGGTTTTTGGGAATTAATTTTGAAATGTGTTTATTTCGGTTTCCATGCCATGTTACATAAATTTGGAATTGTTTCAACCCATTACATTGGCAGTGTTTCCTTTTTCTCATACCTACTCAATTTCATATATATTTTGAAATATCCAATAGATATAAGGATGATGGTAATTCACAAACTTCTTTACACTTCGAAAAAAAATTGATAATGCTAAAAGTTGTAAATATATCCTAGAAATTTAATATACATGAGAAACTATAATCATTGAAATTGAAATAAATAAATCAACTTTGCCATATTTCATAAATGTATGGTTCTGTAAATTCATGTCTCTCACTCTCCTAGTCTTATGGGTCTTTTCACTCTCTCTCTCGATAGTAGGAGATAACATATGTAGAGAAGGAATGTTATTTGAAGTTTATCAAGTCATGTCTAGAGTATGAAGGAAGGTGCTTTCACTGTGTAGAGGAAGCTTCTTCTACCCCTCCACGCAACATAACCATGCAACTTTCCTACCAAATGGCTTTGCTTTATCTATTATGCTACCTATGCCTTATCTAACATAGAGTATGGATGAACATGGAATTTGGCATTGATACACCTACACTATTCTTTGGAATATGGTTTCAATAATTTATTAGGTTAAAGTTACTTTCACATATTTTGAGCGAAAGAAAACAGAATGAAGAAATGCCATAGAGAAATTGGCCTCTTAGAGGAAATTCAAAAAAATAAGCCAGTGAATTTTATTTTATATGATAAAATCACACACATATAGTTTCTTTGATAATTTTATCTTGGTATAATTCAATTGGATTTGGATTATACTTTAGAATCTCATTATCATTTTTGTGTTATCACACTAAAAAGAATTTATTTGACTATTTAATTTTATATGAAAAAAATTACAAGATTTCTCTCTTCATCATTTTGTCAATCCAAGTCAATTTGATTTTCTAATATTAAAAAACAAATTCCAACCAAGATGTTGCATAACAACATACACAATTGAAAACCCTCTCTATTAACGTTCCAAAGTGAATGACGAAATTATACCTATACTATAGATAATTTACTAGGTTTTGGTTTTAAATGAGGAAGGTAGGTTTTGAGTTCTGTCGTTACTACTACTTATTATTCATGCAGGAATAATATTACAATGTCAATGGCTTACACCACTTAATATGGCCTCCATGCCTAGCTGTAGTTATTGAATAAAAAATTGTGTTTATAGAAAAGACGATCTAAGTGTGTTGTCTTATTTAGAGAAAATTAAGATGACGAGTAACACCCCCACCCCACATTTACCCAATTTCACTGTTTTGTCGAGGTAAACATGACATGAAGAGTTACTATCAAATGACCCAATCTCCAAGCTATGGAAGTGGGGCTGACTCTTACAACTCACAGACATCTATCACGACTTACAAGACACTTGGGGTCCAACAAACCACCAAAGTTGATGAAACCCTAAGTTGAAGCTAGCTTTTCTCTGACTCCACCCCTAATAACATGCACAATCCTACAAGGGTGCAGTTATAGGGTTCTAACTGCAAGCATGACATTGCCAGATTAGGATTATAGATGAAAACTTCTAGTTAAGAGGGTGTTGCCCCAAAATTTAAGCGAAAATTGTAGGCTAGCGTCCAGACCACTACCATGAACTTTGTGTAACTTTTGAGAATCATAAATGACTTAAATACAATGCTAATAACATAAAAATTGAATAATAAATTCGCCAAACTAGGTTGAACCATCATATTTATTTCATCAAACATATGGTGAACATATAAAATACAGGCCATGAATGTATAGGTGATCATCTGAGTATGAAATTTATCTGAGAATAACCAAGAACGTATAATTCCCTCTCATAATAGTTGCAATAATACTTGTTTTCTCGTGCATTCATTAACCATCAAATACTTATCAAATATGTAATAAGACATAGCTAGAGCACATTGCCCATCCAGGCTTATAACCAACATATAACATTATTAACCATGACAACACAAAAATTAAATCATCATAATAAAAAGTATAAGTGCTCATAAATTATAATATGATAATAACTCTTATTAAATGATGCAAAATCCAACCAAGGCATGGACTTCCACATACCACCCAATCATAGACTGGGATGAACTGAATCTTTATTTTAGTCATTCATTCTAATGCTATATTCCAAGCATGAATGTGCAATCTTAAGACAAACAACCAAGTCTTCAGAGAGATTAAAACACCTCCACCCTTACTCTACTGTGATCTATCCAAAACTAGTCAAGAGATCAAAAATTCCAAAACAAGCTTGGAAGCCTCAAAGTTTCTTCACTATTATCTTGAGGAATTTTCTTGTCTCCACCCATATGTTTTGGGCTTCTTGGAGATTAAAGCTCATGCACCACTAACCCTTGGGAATTTTCCTAAGACCATATCACATAGTTTCAAAACCTTCCAACAATTGAAATATCAACAAGAAAATAATCCCATCACACAATGGTTATCCATAAATGGCAATGCAAGACTAAAACCGTTGTCAAACCATAAAAGACCCATGTGAATGACAACAAATGACCCAAATACACAATTACATGTATGAGGCATGTGCTTTGTTACATGCAAAACCCTTGCATTGACATTTCCTAATCCACCCTTCCTTGTTTGTCCTTTGCTTTCCTTGTCCTTATTTTTCTTTCATTTCCCCAATTATAGAGCGCTCCAAATATTCTCTATGTCTGCAAAAGTATGACAAAATAGAGATAGCTGCAAAAAATAATTGATAAAAAGTTGTGAACTGATCCTTAGAAGCCCTTTTATTGAGGCCTCTGTTATCAACATTTTCCTCTATTTTCCTTCAATTTTCCTCTCAACAAAATATGTGACCCTTCATCTCCCTTTTCTCCTAATTTCCTTTATTTTCATAAATAAATTCCAATTAATGTCTCTTTTCCTTTACCAATTCCTTTGTCAATTTACTTCTCCATAATAAACCGAAACGAAGACCGACTAGGATGTTTATGCCAAAAATTAAACTTGGAATATGTGTCCCATCACCTTGGTCTTTTTTTTCTTTATTAACTTTATTACATGAAATTATAACACGTGATTCTTACAAAAACCTCCCCCTTGGTGGAACACCATAGTCGTTGTTCTATGACACAGATGACCAACAAACTACTAAGAACCAAAAAACACTACATATGGATTATTATAACTTAGCTCAATGCAATATTTACAAAAACAAACTCTTCAAACCATGACCAAATTGATAACTATTACAATCATACTACTTATTGGAGGTTTATAACACAACTCATTGTGGTATTTACAATAAAGACCATACATAAATATGTACATATACCAAAAATTATTTGCCTCAACTAGACAACAATGAAGGATGTAAAGCTCTCATCTGATCAACCATCTCCCATCTAGATTCATCAAGCGTATAGTGTTTTCACTGCACTTTAATTTTCTTGATTGCTGGGGTCCATAGCATGAAATGTTCCCACTGTAACATGCCCTGAGGTTCCAGCTAGACTTTTCCTTCTAGTTCCACCTACAATATAGACCAATAGACTTTTCCTTCTAGTTCCACCTATAATATAGACCAATAGACTTTTCCTTCTAGTTCCTTCACATATATTTTAAGTAATGAAACGTGGAAAACATCATGGACATTCCCTGTTACTTGTAGTGCAAGTTTGTAGGCCATTAGTCCAATCCTCTTAAGGATCTCAAAAGGCCTGCAATAGTGAGATTGCAACTTGGAACATGACCCAATCCTCAAGGATCTCTTCTTGCGCTTGATGGATAAGTACACATTCTCCCCAACTTGAAACTCCTTAAATTCCCTATGTTGATTTTCATCACTCTTTTTCCTATCATGTGTTTCCTTTAGACTCTTGATAACTTTCATTTCATGTTCCATCTCTGCCAAGATGTCTAGTCCAATCAAAACCCTATTCGTTGGATCACTCCAATTGATGGGATATTACATCTCCTTCCATAAATAGCCTCAAATGGACTCAGCCTCAATGACTCATGATATCTAGTTTTTTATGCAAAATCTACCACTGGGAGATACCCTTCCCACTTCCTCTACTCTTGGATAACATACATCCTCAACATATCCTCAAGAATATTTTTGACCCTCTCTATATGTCCATTTATTTATGGATGATAGATTGTAATAAAATCTAATGCTATCTCCAGCTCTATAAACAACTACTTCCAAATCCTAGAAGTGAACTTGGCATCCCCATCATATACAATATTGTTGGGAACACTGTGCAATATCACTATCTCCCTCATGAAGACTTGAGCTACCTCAATAGCTCAATTAATATGCTTCATTGGAATGAAGTGAGCCACCTTTGTTAACCTATCAACAACAACCACGATTGAATCATGTTTTCTAGATGTCCTCGGTAAACCTATGATGAAATCCATGGAAATGAACTCCCATTTCCACTCCATAATTAAAACCAGTTATAATAAAACACCTAGATTCTTGCACTCTAGTTTTACCTGCTGACAACCAAAACACCTTGCAATGAAATCAATGACCTCTTTCTTTATATTCAACCAATAGGAGAACTTCTTCATGATGTCAATGTGTTTTGATATCTTAGGTGACTTAAATATGACTTCACATGAAATTCACTCAACATAATCTTTTTGATCTCACTGTTGTCTCCTGCATAGATACTATCCTAAAATCTCACCAAACCCTTTCCCATGAGATGAAAATCAACATCTTTATGATATATAACCTATTGTTGTAACCTATACTTAATCTATTAGTACCTGTCATCCTGTTGTCTGGCATGCAATATTCATTCTTGTAAATATATGTCATATTAACTCATAGTTGTAATGTGATTTATCTTCACTCTTTTGCAAAGAGCATATACAACATTGTTCTCCTTAAACTTAATATAATTGGTGTTGAATTCAAACTCATTAAGAGTATCCAACCATATATCTTTCCTATAATTAATAATAGGTTGGTTAAAAAAGTATCTCAACCCATTGTGATCACTCATAAACACAAGCCTCCTGTGGAGAATATACTACCTCCATATCTTCAACGCATGAATATCTCCGCCAACTCAAGATCACGAGTCATATAATTATACTTGTTCTCACTCAATTTCCTTGACTCGTAGCATAACACCTAACCCTATTACATCGAGACTCCACCAATTCCTCTCTTGTAAGCATATGTACACACCATGAACTCTTTATTTGGATATGTAATATTTAGAACTCGAGTGTTTGTGAGAAACTCCTTCAACTACTCAAAACTGGTTGCGAATTCCTATATCCATTCGAAAGTCCTTCATTTCCTCTACAAATATGTAATACAATAGGTAATTTGTGATAATATCCTGATGAACCTCTTGTAATAACCTAGTAACACTAAGAATTATCCCACCTCATCCATACTCTTAGGAGTTTCCCATTCAATGATAGCTCTGATTTTTTCCAGATGCACTATTATGCCTTCCTTGGAAGCAACATATCCCAAGTAATGAACTTTTGTTTGAAAAAAAATCCACTTACTAAGCATGACATACGATTGATGAAGTCTTAATAGACTCAATATTTCTGCTTCTTGTTCTTCATGCTCTTCCTCATTCTTAGAATATATCAACATATCATCAATGAATACTTTCACAAGCTTGTCCAAATAATGATGCAACACATTATTCCTCAAACACATCAATGTAGTTGGAGCATTAATCAAACCAAAAGGAACCAAAAAAAACTCATAGTGCCCATACTTTGTATGGAATGTGTAATTGTAAATTTCCTTTTATTTCACACATACCTAATGATATCATGATATCAAATAGATCTTCAAGAACACTACTCCTTTCAACTAATCTAACCAATCATCAATCCTCAATAGCAAATATCTATTCTTGATCATTACTCTATTCATCTACTTCAAATTAATGCATAACTCAACAGTGTTTTCCTTCTTCTTCACAAACAACATGAGTTCACCCCAAGGTGATATGCTTGACCTTATGCATCCCTTTTCAAGAATTTCCTTCAACTCTAGCTTCAATTCAACGAAATCTAGAGTATTCATATTTTAAGGTGTCTTGATGGCGGTGTTTCTCCTACTACTAGCTCAATAGAGAAATCCATTTCCCTATGAAGAGGAAACTTTGAAATCTTTGCTGGAAAGACATCTAAAACAACTGCAAAACTAGATACCTATTGAAGACTTTTTCATCCTCAATGTTCTTAACATTTTCATTGGAAACATGCACTACTAATAATATACTACCTTTCATGGAAATATCATGGGAAATGGTATCTTATCTTTGAGAAGAGATGTGGAATCTACATGCCTCTACTCCATGTTCCAATGAGGTTCAAAGGCCTATTTATTATTTAGAATAATTCGAAAACCCTGAACATACAAATAAGTAACCCTAGGAGATGAAGTGCCAAAACTATGGGCCTCATTGGGGTAAATTGGTACATTAGCCTCTCAGGGTTGTAACTTTGGCATACAACCTTCATCTGACGTGCAAGATACCATTTTAAGAATATGTATCTAAGGCGTATAAATTTCAATTATAAATTTCAGTCAAAGTCTCATGTTTTTGCATTTTCTAAAAAACCATCGTTTAGGCCTGAAAATGACTCTAAAAGTTCAAGACCCGAAAAAATGCCAAAAATAGTAAGCTCTACCATAATTATAGAAACTGAAAGAAATAATGGTACAATGGTCTGGTTCAAAGTGTAATAGGTGGGTGTCAACCAATATCCACTTGGATCATTAATCAAATCCATTTTAATACCCTCATTGCACATAATTATTTGAAGGAATTAGACACGAAATCTCCTTCACTATTATTTCTGAGGGATTTAATTTTCTTTCCAGACTCATTTTTAACTAAGGATTTGAATTAAAAAAAATTTGAATAAACCTCATATTTCCTCTCCATGAAATATATTGATCATTTGCGTGAAAAATAATCAATGAATATCACATAATACCTTTTCTTTGTAGTTGAGACTGTGCAAACTGATAAACACACATCTAAGTGAACTCACTCCAAGATGGATCCAACTCTCCTATCTCACCCCTCGAACAAGAATTTATCCTATTTTCCAAGAGTGTATCCCTTTAAAACATCATGTTTATTAAGGTTGTATTTTGGAAGTCTAGTGGTGATCTGCAACATTATTTTCAAAGCCACGTGTTGTAGATGTATCATGTGCCTATGTCAGAGCGCTCTAGCATCTCGACCCTAAACGATTTTTTCCTTGCTACTCAATGCAGAGCATGTATCCACCTATACTATGTAGAGATTTTTAACTTGAATACTAATTTGTTTTACTTTCCCTACAGAAATATGCTTCAGATATGACTTCCCTTTACCAAACAATATATCATATTCTTTGTCTCCAAGTACAACTACATAAATTAATTTTTTCTTCAGACCAGGCACATACATTACATTCTCTAAATGAATATGTAAGCCTCAATCCCTCTTATCAATGACACTTCCAATCCCTCGTGTACTATACCTTCCATCATCTCCAAGATCTATGTGAAATTGTATATCCTTCTCCTCTAAGCTGGTGAAGAACGCCTTATTTGCTGTCATATGATATGAAGCACTAGAGTCTAAGTACCATACACTTCCCCATATAGTACTTACCATGCAAGATGTGAGAGTGAATTCCAACATGAATTATGACGTGAGATAATATCCTCCTACTCATGTTGTAGGCTTCTTACTTGATCTCTTGTGTGGACACATTATTGCACAATTTCTATACTCATGCCAGCGAAAATTTTTAATTTTACTGATATCTTTCTTTTTTTCATGGTTCTAGTTGGATACTTCCTTACATTGGGCCTTATTTATTTTGGATTTATTTCCTTTGATAGCTAAGAAATTTTTTTATTCCTCAACATCTTTGGATGTGACATCATATCTAGTGTTTCTTCTAATCTCCTCCTACACCAAGTCACACAAAAGTCTCTCCAAATATGGGAGCTTGTCACTTCCATTAATTGAATCTAGATAGTTATTCAAGGACATTAGAAGACTAAGGAGTGCTCAAATCACATGTTTAGATGGTTGAATAGTCTCTCCAACTCCTCCAAGTTCATCTCTCACATGAGTGGATATGGATCGGGATTGAACAATAGCTTCATTTTAATTCATTCAAATATTCTTGATCTTGTCTCTCAATTCCATCTTCCTAGAATCAATGTTGCTTTCTAATAGGTTTGTGAGATTTTTCCACATTACAGAAGGAGTTGCATTTCCATGCAAATTAAAAACCATATTCTCTATGACTCCCTTTAGTAAAATTCTACTGAATTTTACAATACCATCTTCTACCGAGTTAGTTGTTGTGCATCTAGTGTTGTTGGTTATGGAATATTTGTTTGCGTATACTGCAATACTCCGTTTTCACCCAACACAAAGTTAATTTTGTCTTTCCAAGCATATAAATCCAAAGTTCCCTCCAATGCATAGTCAAGCCTCAATCCATTCAAATACATCATTCTTACCTTGAATAAATTCCTACCCTCGAATTCCTGGACTTATAGAAATCAAATTTTTGCACCACAAATATGTTATTCAAAATTTCTTTGAGAGATGATGAGGAAGATTGCTTCTATGTAGTTTTCAATAGTTCTTATACCATGTAGAAATAAATAGAACTTTGTAGCTTCTAATGAATTTAGACTAGAAACAATGAACAAAAAATTTTTCTACTCAATTTGTGGAAGGGAAAGCATACAATACAAATAATGCAATCATTCAATCATAATGAAAATATTTTTCACTAGGGAACCCAACTCGGAAAAACCCCTCCTCTATTTGTATTATATCATATGAGAAAAATGATTGATGCAATAAAAATTTCAATGCTTGGAGCTCAACTAGCTTTGCAATACTGATCTCCTCCTCCTGAGTCTACTCTGGCCAATACTTAGCCAAAATAGGCCTCTTGCTTCCTCCTATTTCCTTGTGCAAATCATTCTCCTAAATAATAGCTAACATTCAATTTTCTTGTGCAATTAGTGAGGTATTAACTTACATAATACATGCAAGCACTGTACACTCACCAATATAAAATATGCTTACAATTATTCTTTTTTCCTCCACTCCACTAGCCAATTAAAATTGCATGAATGACGAGGGGCAATTTTTAGTAAATTGAGTAGTTAACTAAGAGATGAGTGAGTTAAAAAAGTTACATCTATTCAACTGAAATCATATTGACCTTATTCTATACTAGATCGCAAGTAATTGAGTTTCGCTAAATATAGCTCCACTATATTGCTATATCTTAGGAATCAACTCATGCACAACTCTACTTCATTCCAACAAAATTAAATTGAGTGACTTAACTGAGTGATTTGGTCATGTCACTTCCACGAACTTGAATTTAAGTCATCCTCTTTAAGTGGAAATTTAAATTTCTACCTTTGACTAAGGCACAAGTCAAATGAAGCCTTTTCTTGCTACAATTTAACATAAATTCATTTAATCGATTAGTTTCTTCTCATGGTTTTTTTATAGCCCATAGTTTCATAATTTATATTTACCCAATTTATTAAATTTTGTTCTTTAAATTTTCTTTTGTGTATTAAGATGACCTAGACCATTATTAGGTGGAATTATTTGAAAATCATTTACATTTTACATTTTAGATTTCTATTTGTTTGAATTTAAACATATCAAGACAACATTTAATTTTTCTTTGTTTTGTTTTGTTTTTTCTATATATATTTTTGTTTTTGTTGTTTCTAATCAGAACTGATATTATTTATGGCGACATTTTCCACATCGAAATATGTATGAGGAAGCATATATTTCCTAGTAACTAGACATTGATATTCCTCTATCATGTTAGAGTTAAATTACTATCACACTAATTCAGATGTAATGATCGTATATTTTTCGTAAATTTGGATGATAAAAATGATCTCCTTGTAAAACTAGTATTACCTAAAATACCCCTAAAGTTATGTTTTCATATGTATAATTGTAATGCAGGTCAAGCACATGCCTAAAAAATATTTCTCTGCTAACCTAATTAGAATTCCACAGTAGGATCTAGTCACTAGTGAAACATATCTCTATGGTATAACTTGGTAATTAACCATATTTTCCCTTTATTTATTAATGAAATGGTTGAACTTAAAAATTTGCATTAACTCTACTCATATTATAAGAACACATATTTTCAATTTGTTTTAACCTTTTCATAAGTATTCCATGACTTCATTTAAACTGAGTATCTATCGGAAAATAATGCCCTTGAGTCTAAAATGGTTCCCTGGCACACCATACTTCTCCCATCTACAAACTGACTTCTCGTTAATAATTTGGCATATATTCTTTAATCCTCATAAGCATTTATACAGAGTCAATTTTGGTTTACCTCGTTCTTATATTATATCTTCTACTCTTGGAATATAATGTTCGACTAAATGTGTTCCTTGGTTTATTTTCCATTCAATTCATCGTTGTCTATATGATTTTCCTTAATCATTAATTGAGGTGGCATATGGCCTTTTACATTGACTGGACTAGTTGGTTGTATCGATCAATTCTATTGATCCATGTGTGTCTTGCTCACATGAATTAACATGCTTTAGCATGGTAATCCATATGTTTGTAATCAATGGTCCTCATTATTTTTTGAAAAATTGATGGTTCTTCGTGATAGGGCTTCTATTTGGGTGAATATATATACATTCTATTTCATTTGTTCATTTTCATTTTAGAGATAGCCACAATTTCATTCAAGTATGCTACTAGGTTTTTACCTACCATCCCTTATCAATTTTCCATAGCATATATAACTCTATTTTATTTCCATGCATCATTCCTTCTCTTTCAGTGTTGGAAATTTTTTGCACTGTGTGGTCGAATTCGTAAGTAACAAGGTATAGGGTCAACGTTGTATCTATTTATTTCTACTATTCCTTCATCCATTTTGTTGAGATTTTGGTTTAAGAAATCCTTTTACGTGTCATTTTAGGTTTAGTAGGGGTTGTTTCCCTAATTGTGATGTTGATACTCTCCTAATCTCTTTCACTCAGAAAAAATCCCTATTAGTGATAGTTTTCTCTCTACTAAATTTGTTTCATGGATATTCCTTCAGTCTGTTCTTCTCCATGTAATCCTCAATTCTTCTTCATCCCTATGGTGTCTTCTAGATAAACATGGAGACAAGGTTCATATTGACATGTTTTCTTATGTGTTACAGGTGTTTTGCATGAGAATGGTGTTTCTTTTGGCCTTTTCTTCGCAAGGGTTTTCAACATCAAGTATATTCCTTCTTATTACCAAAAAAACATTAGTTAGCTTTTTCATTTTTCATTTTCTTCTTGGTCAATTTACGACCTAGGGTTTATTGGGTGTGGAGTCTGATTATCTTATTTATTCATAGATATTGTTACATTGGACCGCAGTTCATAATGGGGCATCGATGTCACTGTTTTGATCATTGTCTAGGGGATGGGTGACAATGATTTTTATGAGCCCCCCCTTGTAAGGGGTCAGGGCAGCGTCCCCGAAGCTAAAAATATATGTAAAATTTCCTTGTAAAACATTGTAATTTTGTAATCAATCTAGGCCATTCATTCAGTGAATGATATGATGGTAGAAGTTATGTTTAATTTAGAGGTTTTTTTCCCTAGAAGGAAATCCCTTGCTCTATATGAGGGAATTGATTTTGGCTGGATATATGTTTATTCTAAGTGAGAAATTGAGAAGAGATTATGTGAGAGACGAGAGGAAATTACAGTAGATTTTCTGTAGATTGTATCACTCCATTTTGTTGGATAATATAAAGGAATGATTTCCTATGTCTCGATGGATGTAGCCAAAATTGGGTGAACCACATATATTTGTGTCCATCTTATTTTATTAATTTTCTTTGTTTATGTTTCTACAATATTTTATGTGTTCCATTTCTCTGTAATATATAATTTTTTAACAACTTGTATCAAAGACAAAGGTCTATTTGGCTAATAAACTCATAGGAAAGAGGGTTCCTAGTTCGAGTGGTAGAAATTGTGGAGGATTGTAGGTTTAAGGTCTATAAATTTAATGACCAAAACTAGCAGTTGTGGAAGATGAAGATGGAAGATTAATTGTATAAGAAATATCTATACCTACCATTAAGAGGAAAGACAAAGAATCTGACGAGTATGTGAAACACAAAATAAGATATTCTTGATGAAAAGTCACTTGGAAAAATACGGTTGTGCGTAGCAACGCCGGTAACCTCTAATATTTCAAAGGGTTTAATTTCGGCATTGGACAAACTATATGAAAAAACCTCGACCTCAAATAAAGTATTTCTTATGAAGTGTTTATTTAATATGAAGATGTTAGAAGGTCGATATATTGTTGATCATTAAATGAATTTAATATTGTTACCAGTCAATTGAGTTATATAGAGGTGAATTTTGATGATGAAGTTAGGGCTCTATTATTTCCATGCTCATTACCAAAAAGTTGGAATGGTTTAGTTAGGGCCATTAGTAACCCTCTCTATGTATCTTGTACTTTAAAATTTCATGATCCTGTTGGTATAATCCTTAGCAAGAAAATGCAGAAGAAAATCTCCAGTTAGACATCAGGTAATGCTTTTGCTGTAGATATTAGGGGAAGAAAATTGGAATGAGGAAAGAGACCAGGATATCAAAATAAGTGAAGGAAAGGCATATTCAAGTCCAAATCATGGATAGTGTGTTGGAAATGTGGGAAGAAAGTACACCTAAAGAAAGACTATTAGTCTCCAAAGGGAAATGAAGGAGACGCACAAGAAGAAAAAAATCGTGAAGAAAATGTGACAGGTGATGTGTTGCAATGTGATTTGATTATTTAATTAGAAAATATTATTGATGCCTAGGTGGTAGATTCAGGGGCCTCATTCAATGCCACAAATGATAGGAAACATTTTCATGATTATGTTCAATGAGATTTTGGAAAGGTTTGTTTGGGTGATGAGAAACCTTGTAAAATTATTGGAATGTGTAAAGTTTTCATAAAACAATAGAATGGAAACCAATGCTTATTGGTGAGCTCCAGTATTGTATCAATAATGCTACAACTCCTTCGGCTTCCTTCTTTACTTTTATCAACCCGGTAGTTTGTAACAAACTTGGAAGCGACAATGCTATATGCAGAAGTACTAGCTCTTACTGCAGGCTATCACTCAATCAGCTAGTGCAAGTTTTCTAGGAGCTTAAGCCAATTTCTATGAGTTCGTAGAAGAAGCTTTTACTACAATGGAAGAAAGCTAACTCTATGGAGGTTATTCTACTTGCAGAAAGAGAAGGAAAACTGAAAGGAAATGCAAACCCTAACAAACCCTATCAAACCCTAATTTTGCAAGAAAAGAGATAAAAGCTATTGAAATGGATGCCATTGACTACTGAAAAGGTAAATTGCATTTATTCAAGCTACTTCTGAAGAGAAATGAGAAAAAAACATATTTTTGTATTTTTGAGTACTTTTATGTGGGATTATTATGCTTATGGTTTGACTGGTTGTGACTGTGTAGAGGTTTGGTGGCAAAGGAAGATGGAGTGGGTTTTTTTGTTGATGGTGAGGAAGGTGTGGAGAGGTCCTAAGAAGTCCCTAGTACCCTTCTGGAGACTTCCATTGTGATCAGACTATGAAAAATCACTTGCATGAACTTCTACTGGAGGTTGCAGGGGATCTACAGGAGGATCTACACGAGGAGGCCGAAAGTGGTTTTTGAAGGTTTGAGGGTGCAAAAGTGATGGGAAAATGGAAATGAAATTTTGGTGAAGGTGTTGAGGGGTCTATGATTGGTCAAGGAAGATCAGGAATGAAGGATATGGTTGGATTTGTTCAAAGAGCAAGAAAGCAACTTTATAGAAAAATGCAGGAATTAGGGTAGATTGGAGAACTGTGGCGAAAGAGTGGGGAAATATTTGAAAGGTGAACCAGTAGAGGCTATGATATGGAGGATTGATGAGCTATAAGGTTCTACAAGTGAGCAGCACACTTACTTCTCAAAACTGACCCAAGCAAGAACCGAAAAAATAGAGCTTGTCTATATTGACTTAAAATTTGACCTAAAAATAGAGAACTGTTGAACAAAACTTTATGAAAAGAAAGTTATGAAAGAAAACCATGGTAAATGAATCATGAAAGTACCTAAGCATGCGAATCGAATCTAATATCAACATCTCCAACTCGAAATATCACACTAAAAATTGTGTTGGAGGAGCAAAGACTGTGTTTTTGGTGGCAGCGTAGTGCCTTGACCTCAAATCATGGTCCCAAGGAGGGAGAAAGGAGATTGAGACCTACTGGTAGCCTGTCTTGAACTTTTCTCTATTACTAGAGCAAAATTCTTAAGCAACTTCAAGGAAGAACAACTATTTTAACCATCAAAAGTAACCTATTTTACCAAAGCAAGATTTAACCTAAACAACAAAAATTATCCTATGAATGCAAGAAAAAGCATATAAATAAAGAAAGGAGGTGTTGGGCACTTGGGTTGGGCCATAACCGAAGAGTTGCATCCCTCTAGAAAATATCATTGTTGGTTCAAATCTGGATTCTTCTTCATTGATAAAAAAATAATAGTTACATCACAAAACTGTCTGCAAAAAGAGCTCGAAGATGAGCTGAGTACAAGACTGCACAAATGTGTGAAAAGAGACTATCAAATGGCTAACCTACTAAATCTTGAAGCCTTCTTATTGATACAAGTGGGGACTCCCAACAGTCCTCTTAAAATTAAGGAACCTGGCTACCTAGAACTAAGGATAACAGCAACCCTACTTGAGTTGCTCGACTGCCCTTCGGAATCATTGATGTGGGGCTTTGCACTCTGAGATGTCACTGAAGAATTCGGGGAAGGGTTAATTGAATGAAGTGGAAATCCCTCCTATAAGTCCTCAGCCATGTTTCCTCGAGTTTGGTTTCCATTCTACTCATAAATGCCTGGTTCTTGTCCAAAATTGTCTAAAACATCTGCAATAAACACTCATTAGACTATGTGACAAAGTGACTATCCCCATTCACTCTATTGACATAAATATATTCAAAAACATGCACAAAACTATTGAGAATGGTGGATTAAATGAAAATAATAGGCACAATGAGCCCATATAGTTACCCATTTCCGGTGCTCATCATCACCCCCCTGCTAAATGGGTTGCTGATCCTCTGAGCAACTAATCCAGTTCTTCATCTTTAATAGCTTTAATAGCCTCCCTAACATCACAGGCCTCATATGTGATGTCTTCTTCTCTATGATAAAAACCTGCTTTCATGTCCACTTCCTCCCATTGTTTTTTTTATTCCTCTTCCTTAACCCCTTCCAATAGTCCTAATAGTAGTGGAGGACTAAACTTAAGGCCAATCCTGTTGGCTTTAAAGTTTTGCATTGATTGTTTGTATAGGGGCACTACCACCATAGCCTCCCTCATTCTAGTTGGGGAGTGAAACTCCCTGATATTTAAGCTATGACAATGTATTCCACCTTCTCATGCAAGCAAAAAGGAAATCATCACCAAATAATCTCTCCATATTTTCAAAATGAGTGATAGCTTGTGCTTGCCTGTCAACATAATCATGGACAACTTGGGGTTTGGCTGTAAGGTGTTCATGGGCATAAGTAAGAGCCAATGGTTCTGCTGGTTCTACCCTTATCATCAAGGGCTCACTTAGTTCTTTTTCCATTATCTTTTGAATTTTCCCTGCTCTCTTTTCCTCGTGGTTCATCCAGAAATCCATAGCCATGAGCTGTAGGTCTATCAGTGCAGCATTTGGATCCCATAATTTCATGTCTAGTAGTGCCTTATTATAGAGGTAAAATTCTGATAATTTGGCTTTATCCTTAGCTATACTATTATCACATAAATGCATAAACTGACGATAATCCTGAAATGGAATGTTACCCCTGTAGGCCAATGTTTTGATCTGGAATTGGAGGCACTGGTCTTTCAGGTATAGTGCATAGGATCTAGCTAGCTGTCTACAATGCAAGGCCTCCATTACCTAGCTGGCCATGTAGGCCATTTGGATGTCCTTTTCCTCCAATTGTTTTTTCAAGATCAACACTTTAGTTGCTGCCTGAGACTCTTTTTCTTCCTGTTGTTTCATCAACATTTCAACATTAGTCTGTGGCTCTTCCTCTTACTGTCGTTTCTGTGCTACTTCACTATCTACTAGGGGTCCTTCTTGTTGTTGCTACCCTTCCAAGATTGGCAACTTGTCTTCCCCTTTAACTTCCTATTCCTGTAATTGTTTTTCAATGGTTCATTTTCTTCCTATAGTTGGGCTCTTCTAATGCTCTCTCTGTGTCGTACCATTCCCAACTCCCTTCTCAACTCTCTCAACTGGTCTTCCATGTGTGCTATATCTTCAACTCCCTTAGATTTAGCAATCTGTATCCAGGTGTGGGTTCTGACCCTTTCTTGTTCTAGTTCAAAGACAAGAGGTACAACGAATTTTTGTGGGATGATCCTCCCACCTTCTAGGAGATTGTACTAGGAGACTAAATTAGGATAAGGGCTTGGCTCAAGTATTTCCTTTTCCTTTCCTTCCTCTTGTGACTGTTCTACTGCCTTCTCTTACAATTTTTCAGTTTCTTTCAGCTTGGCTAGTGTCTCCTTAGAGAGGTCTGAGCCTCCTGTAGGACTACCATGGAGTCCATCAATTTGATTCTTTCCTTCTAGGTGGAGGTTTTGGGACTCACTCTGTTGTAGGTGATAGATATTTTGGAGGGAGATTCCTCCTTTTTCTATGTAGGTGCATCATCAATGACAATGGGTTCTTTTGATGGTGGCTAGGGCTTGCCCACCTTAATCTTGGTCCTCCTCCTAGCTTTGAAATAGATATATGTTTGTCTTTTTATTTTTCCCTTTTGTTTTGCTAGAGTGCTTAATGCAGCAAAGACAGCTACTACTTCCCTTGCGTGTGTTTCAGGGGATGTTTCTTTGTGCTATTCTTCTCCTTCATCTCCTGAAATTTTTCCTATGTCTGTTGTTTCTGTTTTTGTCTCTACTGTCATTGGTTGTGTCTTTCCCTTTTCTTGCTGAGCAACAGTCTTTTTCTGAGCTTTCTTGGGCTTCATTTTCTCAGCCTTTGTTTTCTTCCTCTTCTCTACTTTTGATGCTACTTTCTTTTCTCCCTTCGGTTCAACTGATGTTTTGTCAGGTTTCTCCTCTTCTTTATTTCTCTCCTCTTTTTTCTATTTCTCCTCTATTTGAATATTTTGTGCCTCCTCTTGAATTTCCTTCCCAATTTTCTCTTTCTGCTCCTCCTCCTCACTACCAGATGGGCTAATGTCCTTAGTCAAAGTTTTGATGTCATATCCTCTAGACATATTATTCAAAATTTCCCAAGCTATGAGGATGGTGTAGGTGTGTAGGGCATCTTCCACCAATAATTTAATAAGGCCAGGGTGGGTCAGCTGGTCTGGGACCCCTGCATTCAACCTGGTTCCTATCAAAGACTGGACTGGGAAGTATGGGAGACAGAGTTTCCTAGTTGCAGGTAGGTCCATCCCATATCTCAGTTCATGCAATAAACTGGAGTGATAACCATAAACAGTATTGAATCTTCCTTCACAAGTGATGTATTTCATGATTTGGTAGCTGACTTCACTCAATGGAGGAGGTAAGTTTGTCCTTCTAACCCCATTTTTATCCTCTAGAAGATGTTCATAAGGTTGAAAGAATGTCTTCTTAGCAACCTGTCCCAATGATTTTTCATCTTTGCTCCAGGGGAGCCCAAGTGGAAGACTTGTGATTCTGCTAATAAAATCTGGAGTAAGCTCTACGGTCAGATCCCTGAAACTGACTATAGCATGTGTTTTTGAATGGGGTCTTAAGGACATAAAAAATTCTTCAGTCACCTCCTCATCATGTCCATGAATTCTCTGAAAGAAAGACATCCAGTTTTCCCTGGTGAAGAGGGCCACCACCTCGGGGTGCTTATGCAATTTGTTGGCGTTCAAAGGCTCCTTTCTCATAAAACCTCCTAGCATGGTGTTCAGTGGTTTCTAAAAGTGCTCAAGTGAGGGAAAGAACAACAATTTCCAAAACCAGAAACAAAGGAATAGCATTTTTTCTGAAACTGTAGGAGGAATTTCTTGTGTGATTCTTCTTTACAACATCAATTTAAAATTTTTTCCCTCTTCAAACTGCTCTTAACCTAATTTTTCTTCTAATTTTTTTGAAAAAAATAATCAAGACTTTGATAGAACAAAGAATATATAATGTAGTGTTCTCTTTCCTTCAGGGAGTAGAGAGACTTGCAAATTCATTTTTTTCACGTGCCTGATTTCTATAGTTGCATCCTTTTTTTAGAAGAATGTGAGGAAGAAAGAGACAAATTTTAAATATAGAGAAGGAAACAAAGAGATTGTGTAGAACTCAGAAGAATACAAGCAAACTTTCAAGCTTCACTTTCCTTTCTTTTTTCGAACCCAATATTGTATTTTTAATCCACTACCTTATATAAATATCATATGTAGAGTGGTTTCCCGAGCCTACCTCTTTTTGAGCTCAAATTTGACAAAAAAATATCGAATTTTCCTTTTGCGTAGCTTCTCTCTAGCCTTCCTATAGAAAGCCTCCTGTAGACGGTGTTCCTACTCCTCTAGAATGCAGTAGTGCTCCTGTAGAGTCTGATAGGTGGGAGGGTTTTGAAAAACTGGCAGAAAATGACTGGTTCGCAATTCTGAAGGTGGTAGGTGCGTACTGCAATTGAGAAATTCATAAATGAAAATGAAACAAAGGGTGGTGGAGGCTTAGACCGCACTGTACTTAACTGATGGCGTAATCCACGGTGAGGAGGTGAGGTGGCCGGATGGGCACATTATAACCATCCAGACCATTGGTCCTACACCAGTGCCATTATTGCTCTTCATGTCGCTTGACCACCATCACCTCCCTTATTTCCGTTATATGCCGCCACCACTATGGGTTCTCAGTTTTTTCCTTTCGAGTTGACGGGCCACACATGTTGACTACGTATCTGATCAAAAATTTGAATTGGACGAGGCTCATTTGAATTCCACGAGGGGGTATTGAACTGAATGAGGGTGGCCAATTAGCTAGCCATTGATTCCATTTAATAATAACCATTCCCATAGCTCATGTAGTTCATAAATAATATTCATTAAATTGACGAATAGGTTTAGCCACTTACCTGCTAACCGCTGTTTTGTTTTTCATTTTTCAGACATTAGCATTTCATTTCCTTGTTGTTGTTGTTGGTGGTGCTCTACATGCTTGGCTTTTAGTTTGTGTTGATGATAGTTTGCTTAGGTTATATTCCTTGTGTGTTGCATTTATCCTCACTGTTGACCCTGTCTCTGGAATTTTTTCCAAAGGGGTCAGCTGCTATAGGAATCCTATAGGATTTCCTGTAGCTGCTTCTCCTTCTGAAATTTAGGCTGATGCTTAAGTAGGGGCTAAAAAGACAGCTGAAGAAGGTCTCAAATGAAAATAAATAATAGCTGGAAGGTATTAGGTAGGAATAAGCAAAGAACGCTACTACTTTATTTGTCATTATTTTTCGTGTTTATAGAAAGAAAGAAATAGAATTTCTACACTTGTCTGTGCAGGGAAAGAAAAACAAATGGAAGTGTGGGTGTGCAGGGATGGAATGGAGAGTTAGGCAGATGGATGATGGCAGGGAGGTTCATAGGCCTTCTAGATAGATTTCCAGCCCTCGAGTTCTTCTCTAAACTTGATTTTGGCCTCTCTATGATTTCTACAGGAGCCTCTTGTAGAACACACAAAGTTTCCTGTAGGATGTGAAATTTTCAACACAAATGTGACCAAGGCTTGGGAAAAGATAACGACAATGGAGGAATGGACTATGAAGGGTGTATGCAGTTTGGTCATGTCTTTTTCTCTTGTGTGACCCTCCTACAACCTGCAATTTGTTTAAAAGAAGTTAGATTTTTCTGTTTTTTTAATATTTATTTTTTTCCTCTTTCTTTGTTCTTTTTTCTTTTTTCCTCTTTTTTTTTTTTTGAGATAGCTGGGGTGCCTCCAGGAGGTTCTCACCCTCACTGCCTACCCTAGGTGCCTCCAAGAGGTTTTCAACCAGGGATCTTTTATTCCTTTTTTTGTTTTTTTCTGTGTTTTTTCTTTTTCTATGTTTTTTCTTTTTTGGTTTGTTGTTTGCTTAGGGTGTGGGTGGAGTGGAGACAGAGACCTCCTCCACTACCAACACTATTTTACCGAGATTCTCAATGAAATATTTCTTGGAAAGGGGCTTCATGTAGATATTCAATCTATGCCCATTGACGAGCATGGGGAAGGCTTCTTCATCTATGGTCTGGATAAGGATTTAACCATTGTCATTGCATTTTTCTATTGTATATGATCCCAGCCATCTTTCCCTCTGTTTGCCCTTGAAATCTTTATATCTTGAGTGATATAGCAACACCTAGTCTCCTTGCTAGAATTTTTTTCCTTTGAGTTGTTTGTCATGCCCTATTTTTCTTTGAATTTGGACTACCTCTGAGTGGCGTAGGGCTTACATTCTCTATTCACCCAACCCATTTAGCTCAAGAAATATTTCCTTTTGTGCACGGCTGAGATCTAGGTCCAGCTGAGTTGCCATCCTCACTGTGTTATATTCAAATTCTATTGATAGTAGAGCCTTCTTCCCATAGACCAACTCATATGGTGTAAACCCTGTGGTGGTTTTTTAGGTGGTGTTATAGGCCCAGGTGGCCTCAGCCAATTGATCTGCCTAATCTTTTCTACTGCTGCTCACTAAGTCAAAATCCCTTCCAAATCTCTATTAGAAATTCCACCTATCCAGTTGCTTGCAGATGATAAGGGGTTGAAGTTCTGTGCTTAATCTTGTGGTGTGTCAGTAGGTCTTCAACCAAATTGGAGGTAAATTGACTCCCTTGATCTGTGACTAACTCTCTTGGTTAGCCAAACTTGTAGAAGATATTTTCCCTCAAAAACTTAGCTACTTTTTCTTCTGTTGTTGCCTTGATTGCCTTTGTTTCTGCCCATTTTGTCAAGTAATCAGTACACACAATGATGTAGGATCTCTATTTTGAAGGAGGGTTGATAGGACCCACAAAGTCCATGCTCCACTTCTCAAATGGCTGGAAAGTCACTTGAGGTTGTAGGGGCATCTCATCCCTTGGAATAGGTTTCGCCATACTTTGACATCAGTCACATTAGCTGATATGTGTCATGACATCTTGATAAAGAGTGGGCCAATAGTAACCTGCTTGCAGAATTTTGAAGGAAGTCCTTTTTGTTGTAAAGTGGCCCCCACAGGGCCCGTCATGAAAGGTTAGGAGGATGTCAAAAACTTCCTCCTCCCTGACACATCGCCTGAAAATCTGATCTGGGCCAAGTTTAAAATGATTTCCCCCAATCCAGGTGAACGTGACACTTTTCCTCAAGATCTTGCTCTTCTCTTTTGAGGGCAGGTGTGGTGGAAACTGTGCTAAAACCAAATAATTTTCTATATCAGCAAACCATGGAGAGATTAATGAAATAGAAAATAGGTGTTCATCTGGCATTTGATCATCCACCATTCCTTCTTCACCTGTAGGAAGATCTAATCTAGATAGGAAATCAGCAACAACATTTTCCTTACCTGGCTTATCAACAATGGTCAAATCAAATTACTGCAATAAAAGCAACCATCTAATCATATGGGAATTGACATCTGGTTTATTCATCAAATACCTAATTGGAGCATGATCACTGTGTACGAATGTTTGATAGCCGGTGATGTAGTCTCTAAAATTGTTTAGGGAATGGACCACAACTAGGAGCTTCTTTTTGGTTACAGTGTAGTTTAATTCTACCTTGGACAGGTTTTTACTGACAAAGTATATGGCATAAGGCAACTTCTCCTCAATTTTCCCTAAGGCTGCTCTATCACTTTGTTCGAGGTATCTATGTGAATGTTGAAAGGTAGGGCCCAGTTTGGACCTCTCAAAATTGGGGTAGTTACGAGCTTACCTTTCAAAGCATCTAGAGCCTCTTGACAGTCGTCAGTGCATATGAACTCAACATCTTTCCCCAAAAGACCAAACAATCGAGAGGCTAACTTACTAAAATATTTATGAATCTTCTATGATACCTTGCTAAGCCTAGAAAACTTCGAACATCTTTTACCTTTTGAGGAGGTGGGACCCTTTGAATGATAGCAATCTTGTTGGGATCCACCTGTAATCCTTGCCGAGAAATTGCATGAACTAGCATAGTCCCTTCAGTCATCAGGAATTCACATTTTTCAGGACTGAGGGACAGTTTCACCTCAATACACTTGGTAAAAAACATTTCCAGGTTCATCAAAGCTTCCTGGAAGTTAGAACCATAAGGGATAAAGTCATCCATATAGATTTCCACTGACTCATTAACTAATTTAGCAAATATGCTCATTACTGCTCTCTGGAAAGTGGCGGGAGCATTACACAACCCGAAAGGAAGGACCCGGTAGGAAAAAGTACCCCAAGGAAAAGTGAAAGTGGTTTTATCTTGCTCTTCCAGGCTGATTTGGATCTAGTTATACTCGTTAAACCCATTTATAAAGGAGAAGAACTTCTTCCCTGCCAGGCCATATAACTATTCATTTATGAAAGACAAAGGGAAATTCTTGGTGGCCTTGTTTAGTTCCTGATAATCTACAGAGATTCTCCACTTCCCATTTTTATTTGACACTACCACCAAAGGAGAAACCCATTCACTATCAGAGAAGGGATAGATGAATCCTTCATCCAACAACTTTTGGAATTCTTCTTTGACAATATCTGTAAGGGCTGGATTTATCCTCCTTTGAGGTTGCATGTCTGGTTTACAATCTTATTTAATGTAAATGTGATGAGTATAGACTAAAGGGTGGACTCCCTTCATCTCCTTATAACTCCAAGCAAAAGCATCCAAGTGATTGTTCAATAAGCTACACAATTATTTCTCCTAAGAGCTGGATAGGGATGAGTTGATCTTCAAGGTTTTTTTTGGGTTGAATTCCACTTTTGTAACTCGGAGAGAAGTCGGATCAGCCACACAGAGATCAACTAAAGGATTAGCTTGGGTTTCTTCCACCAGCTCTACTAATGGCAACATATTGTGGGGTGGACTCTAAATCAAGTTTTCAATAAGATCATCCTTGGTTGGTGGACCCCCCATGGTAGCCTCTACTATACACAATGGTGTGGAATAGACTTCATCCTCATCTTCCTCCTCCAACCAGAGAAGTAAATCATGTTCTAGCAGAGGTTAGGTAGTAGGATAGAGGACTAGCTGTTTGGACATATGACCATTCTTGATTTTCATCCTCCCAGCTCGACAATTGATGTAGGCATTTGCCGGAAATCAGCAGGGTACTCCTAGGAGTCAATAGAGACCATTACATCTTCCACAATCCCCTCAAGGGTCACGGTGGAGCGGTCTGCTAACTGCAGTACTGTTGAGGTCTTTCTCTGGGAACCTTGAAGCTTGAGTTCGAGCATAGTGCCCCTGGTCATCACATTAATGGCAACCCCTCGATCAATCAAGGTATGGGGGATTATGGTGTCATTGCAATGGACATTGACACGGGACTCCCATGGTCTATATATTTCAGACAGATCACTTGTCCCAAAATCAGGTCAGACAATCTTCCTGTGACATTGATAGTTGGGGCATCTCTCTTGCGCCTACATGGGTGCCTGAAGCACTTCTCCTTGATTATCTTGTTGTATATAGGAACATCCTTTAAGGCTTGAAGAAGCAGTATTTTTACACATAATTGTTTCAATTCTCCCAGAAGTTCAGTTTCTTCTGGGGTCAGTTCTGTGGTTCTAGTTAGTCTTTTAGGAAAGAGTGGAATGGATTTTGGTTCACTTTTCTATTTTTCTTCCTCATCCTCCTTAGGAGGAGGTTGGCTACTTAGGAGAGCCTTCCCAGATCATAGGTTAATATCCTAAATCTCCACAGCATAGGTCGGGCATGATGTTTCTCCAATATATACATGCTGGGCCTATATGTCATTAAGGTTTGAGTTTTGAGTAGGTATTTGGGGTGGTATTGGTGGAGTAGGAGGAAATGGTTGTGGTTGAGTAGGTGGTGGAGGCAGAAGAGTAGGACGAGAGTTATACTGGGACCTCCACCCCTCATGGGGTGCATTCCACTAAGGCTGTGGCTGAGTGTAAGAGTGAAATGAGTGAGTAACGTGAGGAGCTTGGTACTGAGGAGGATATAACCAAGGAGGGGGTCTGGACTAGGAAGGATGAGCAGGGGGACCCCAAGAAGGCATGGAAGTGGCTTGATTGGTGTTGTAATAGTTCTAGGATGTCCCTTGCATTCCCTGCTAGTAAGATCTAGGTCCATGTGGCCTCTTTTGGTTCATGAAATAGAGTGGTTCAGTGGCTCCTTCAGCCCCCTGATATGCAGCTTTGATTCTGGGCAAGGAAGGGAAATGGTTTGTAGGATGGTCTTCTTCACAAACTACACACACCGCTATAGAGTGTAGTGGGCACTCGTTCCTAGCATGCTTTCTAGTGCACCTAGGATAGAAGATGGCCAAAGACCTCTCGGCTCCCTCTTGTTTCCTTTTGATATGTAGGGTATCCATCTACATGGCAAGAGTTTGCCTCACCTCGCTCTTGAAATATTCTAGCTGATTCTCAAGTATGTTTCTAAGAGATGAACTAGTTAAGGATGTACAAGCTAAAGGTTGACTTCCCCTACCTCTCTTTCTAGCTGACTTGGAATGGTTTCTAAACACAGTCTTTATCTCATCATAAGGTATTTGATAGATGTGCCCCCCAACCAGCAAATGGAGGGTATCTAGAAGGACTTTAGGGACTCCTTTGAGCAATACCAACTTCAAATATTCACGGTCAAGTGTGGCCCTTTTATAACTGAGTTGAAACCTTTCTTTATAGTCTTCTAAAGATTCATCACTTCCCATGGTCATTCAGAAGATTTCTTCCTTGGTATCCTTTGACCTATAGTAGTCCTAGTATTTTTTGTTAAAGGCTTGCTGTATCTAAGCCCAAGTTGTGATACTATTTCCTGATAACCCCATGAACCAACACAAGGCTACATCCTTGAGGGTGGAAGGAAATAGTTTCAACTTCTACTCGTCTTCTGCATAGTCATAGGTTCGATAGAGGACATAAAATTCAAAGAGGAAGGTATCAATATCTTTGGTAGTCAGTCCATGGAAGTGAGGTAAGGTTGAGGGGCTTATGTTTTTCATCTTTGTGTCCCTATTGGTCTCTCGGATGGGAAAGGCACCTTCTATTCTTTCCCCATTTCCTCTAAAGTTTATGTTTTCTGCCATGGTCTCAAGAGGAATGTTTTCTTGCTCTTCTTCTATTATATGATCTTCATATATCTCTGGAGGTTCAACTATAGGTTATTATGGATTACTACCACCAAAGAAGAGAGAAGGGTGACTTAGTGATGTGGTGGGGGTGTTGGGTAGGAATTTTCCTGAATTGTCTCTGTTCCTACGAGGCATGCAAGGAAATCTCTTTTTGTGTTATTTTTTGTTTTTTTTCTCTACTTGTACCCGCAAAACTAAAAATGGATTGAACAACAAATTGCAACTAACTGAAATAAATCTTGCTAAAATGAAAATTGCAAAATTGAAATGAAAGCAAGAAATGTCTCTAGTCTACACTTGATGAAATGAAATTGTAGAATTGAAATGAAAGCATGAAATGTCTAACCTATACTTGCTGAAATGGAAATTGCAATATTGAAATGAAACAACTACTCTACTTTTGCTTAAATAAACTACTTAGCAGAATGTTGGAGTAGAAAATAGAAGAAAAGAAGTAATCACAAAATACTCTGACGCTTCCCTGGAAATAATGCCAAAAGAGTGGTGAGCTCCAGTATTGCAGCAATAATGTTGCAACTCTTGGGGCTTCCTTCTAAACTTTTATCAACCCTGTAATTCGTAACAAAATTGGAAGTGATGGTGCTATATGCACAAGTACTAGCCATTACTGCAGCCTATCACTCGATCAGCTAGCACAAGTTCACTACAAACTCAAGCCAACTTCTATGAGTTTTCAGAAGAAGCTTTTACTGTGATGGAAGAAAGCTAACTCTATGGAGGTTATTCTACTTGCAGAAAGAGAAGCCAAACTAAAAGGAAATGCAAACCCTAGCAAACACTAATTTTGTAAGAAAAGAGATAGAGCCTATTGAAATGGATTCCATTGACTACTAAAAAGGAAAATTACATTTATTCAAGATACTTCTGAAGAGAAATGAGAAGAAATCATATTTTTGTATTTTTGAGTATTTTTATGTGGGATTATTATTCTTATGGTTTGACCGGTTGTGACTGTGCAGAGGTTTGGTGGCAAAGGAAGATGGAGTGGGTTTTTTTGCAGATGGTGAGGAAGGTGTCAAATGGTCCTAACAAGTCCCTAGTACCCTTCTGAAGACTTCAATTGTAATTAGAGTTCGAAAAATCTCTCGCGTGAACTTCTATAAGAGGTTGGAGGGGATCTATAGGAGATTATACAGGAGGATCTACAAGAGGAGTCCGAAAGTGCTTTTTGGAGGTTTGAAGGTGGAAAAGTGATGGGAAAAGGGAAATGAAGGTTTGGTGAAGGTGTTTAGAGGTCTATGACTAGTCAAGGAAGATTAGGAATGAAGGAGATGATTGGATTTGTTCAAAGAGCAAGAAAGCAACTTTATGGAAAAATGCAGGAATTAGGGTAGATTGGCGAACTATGGTGAAAGACTCGGGAAATATTTAAAGGTGAACTAGTACAAGTTGTGATATGGAGGAATGATGATCTAGAAGGTTCTACAAGTGAGCTGCACACTTACTTCTCAAAACTAACCCAAGCAAGAACCGAAAAACCAAAGTTTGTCTATTTTGACCTAAAATCTGACCTAAAAACAGAGAACTGTTGAACAAAACTTTATGAATAGAAATTTATGTGATAAAGACATGGTAAATGAATCATTAAAGGATCTAAGCATGTGAATCTAATGTAATATCAACTTCTCCAACTCAAAATATCACACTAGAAATTGCATTGGAGGAGCAAAGACTCTGTTTTTGGTGGTAGTAGTAGTGCCTTGACCTCAAATAATGTTCTCAAGGAGGGAGAAAGGAGATCAAGACCTATGTGTAGCATTTTTGGATCATTTATCTATTACTACAACAAACTTATTAAGGAACGTCAAGCAAGAATAACTATTTTAACCATCAAAAGCAACCTATTTTATCGAAGCAAGATTTAACCTAAAAAATAGAAATTATCCTATGAATGGAAGAAAAAGCATATAACTACAGAAAGGAGGTGTTGGGCACTTGGGTTGGGTCCTATCCTAAGAGTTGTAGCTCTCTAGAAAAGATCAGTGGTTGTTCAAAGCTGGATTCATCTTCATTTATCAAAAAATAATAGTTACATCACAAAACTATCTGCAAAAAGAGCTCGAAAATGAGCTGAGTACAAGACTACACAAAAGTGCGAAAATAGACTATCAAATGGCTAACCTACTAAGACTTGAATCCTTCTTATTTATACAATCTGGGACTCCCAACAGTCCTCAGAAACATAATGAACTTGGCTGCCTAGAACTGAAGATAACAGCAGCCCTACTTGAGTTCCTCGACTGCCCTTTGGAATCATTGATGTGGGCCTTTCCACTCCAAGATGTTTCTGAAGAATTCAAGGAAGTGGTCATTAATGAAGGGAACATCCCTCCTATAAATCCTCTGCCCTATTTCCTTGAGTTTGGCTGCCATTCTACTCATAAATGCCTAGTCCTTGTCCAAAATTGTCCAAAAAACCTGCAATAAACACTCATTAGACTATGTAGCAAAGTGACTATCCCCATTCACTCTATTGACATAAATGTATTCAAAAGCATGCACAAAACTATTGAGAAAGGTGGATTAAATGAAAATAATAGGCATAATGAGCCCATATAGTTACTGATTTCTAGGGCTAATAATTTATTGAAGTATGCAAGGCATGTTCCAGATCTCAATAAAATTCTAATTTCAAGAGGGAAGTTGGGAGGTGAAGGTTATGTAACTACTTTTATATATAAAACCTAGAATGTCACCAAAGGAGGCCTAGTAATATAAAAGGGAGAAAAGGTTGGTACATTGTATTTATGCAATGGTATTTCTAATTTTTTTAATGATTCAAACTCCACAACAGAAGATACAACATTGTGGCATGTGTTACACTGAAATTTGTCACCATGAATATCTGCAGTTAATATGGCTCCATCAATAGTCATATTATCCTCCTTGTCAAGCCTTATACCTCTGCTCTCCATGTCAAACTTAAAAAAAGAGAGAAAGTCACTAAAAAACATGTTTATCTCTGGGTACGCAGGTTCTCTCTACCTTGCCTGCGTGTACGCATCCCAAACTCATTGTACCTACATACTTGTACGCTCTGTAAGTCAAGGGATGGGTGCGTACCCCTGTAAAGGTCAAAAGGCGCGAGTTTCATCTTAAAAAAGTTACTTGTGGTCACTTCTAGAGCCTTCTAGAAAAGTGTTTGACGTGTATTGAGCGCCTCTAGATGGTTCATGCATCCCTATGATAGAGGAACTTATCCCATCAAGAGAGGAGCTACCCCATCCAAAAGAGGGAGTATCCCATTGATGTTGGAACTGAATAACTTCCTCTAGAACACTATAAATACAGGCATTGGGCCAAGGAAGGGGAGGTTGAAAGCTGAACATTCCAAAGGGTAGATGCTGCTGGAATTAGGACTTCCATTGTAAGCTTGTGAGGAGAGATTACCATCCTTTCTTGTTTCATTTGGAAGTGGGTGAGCTTGTCAAAGTAGAGGAAAACTCTTGCTGGACCCTGGGAGGAACTTGCACAACACCAAGGCTCAGGTTGTAATGGTTTCCTTTTTGTTTCCTTAATACAAATAAGTCCATTCTTCTCAATGATTTGTTGTTAATGAATTGTTTCATATACTCCTTGGTCTATATGTTGAATATGCTTTGTTTTATGGAATATTCAGGTGTTATGTAATCGTTTGATTGTTAGTGTATGCAGGTTTCAAATTGAAGGAGGAGCTCATCTGGATCGACGAGGCTAGACTGCTGCAACAAGCGTTGGACTTGAGGTAGGATCGAAAAACACTTGGTATCTCATAGAATAATGTATGTTTAGAGAAGGATTGCTCTTAATTGTCTTGTTTGTCACTAGAGAGTCTTTGAATCCTAGGGAGGTTAGTTTTGTCAGCAAAAATAACTCTTTCTGCATGACAAATTGGAAACTCCGCTGGGGAATCCATTGATGTGATTGATTTTTCCTTTGAGTATTACTTTGATCTGAAAAGAGTCTTTTTTCTTTTGTTTTTTGATTGCTTGACTGTGTTTTTGGGTTGGGGTTAGCTTAGAGTCGAGTTATGAATTTAGTTTTTCTTCATTTTGCAGCAGTACGCACCCTCTGAGTTAGACACAGTGCGTACCTATACGCACTGTATGTTTGAACACAGAGCGTGGACGCACCTGGTTAAACAGGCTGCCTGCGTACCCTGTTAAAATTGAGAAAATTTCAATTTTATCCATTTTTTCCCTTTAGATTTTGTTTTTCTTAGTCTTTACTGCCCAGATCCAATGGTTGTCTGTCAAAAATCTTCACCTGAACTTGTCCCATTAGTGTCGAAAGTTTTAGTGAAATTCCTTGAAAGTTTAGCATTAGGGTTTTGATTTTTGTATTGGTCCTGTAGTGACTTTGGATTTAGAAGTTGTGGAACCTTAGATATCTCTAGTTTTGTCAGTCTTCTTAGGAGTCAGACGAGTCGTAAAGTCTACCCGCATGAGCAACCTACCTTTGTGTTTCCTCCTTGCAAAATTTCAATATAGCTTGTTCATCTAAAGTTGTGAATTTCATTTTCAAAAAGAACAAAAAGAGTTTGATTTTTTTTTTTGATTAGTTTGTGATTCTGCATAAACTAGTCCTTGGAGTGATTGTTGCCAAGTAAAACATCCCGGAATCATCTTAGTAGGCTTTTGCTTCTTAGATTTACTTTTTAGGTAAATTTAGGTAAATTACCTTTGATTTGCTTTTTCAGTGAGTTTTCATAGATTTTCATAGATCTTGAAATTGCTTTGATTAGATTAGTTTTACATGCTTTATTAAATAGGAAAATATAAAAGGTCTCCTTTGCAAAGTTTGCTTTAAAGTAGCATTTGACGTCTTTGAAACAGAAAGGAATTTTTCGTGAAGTAATGAGTGGTCATGTTTTGTGCGCTTTGAAAAGATAAAGAAATTGTTTCTTTGATTGTCTATTAAGAAAGTTGTTTTATCAAAAGATTGCATTCTCTCAACTCTCTTAATTAGAAAATTCATTGAAAATAAAATAGTGTAAATTATCTTAGTTGCATCTTTTAGAGAAATTGGAGTCGAGTCTATACACCATCAAGTTTCATCTCCATCACCTTTGTCTTAAAGAACAGCCATTAAAATCAACGCTTAAAGTAAAATTAACTTAGAAATTTTTATTCTTCTAGGGCTCTGAAGCACCAACATAGATGAAGCTAGTGTCTTGGAGTAGGTGAGTAATTAACTCTCCAAGACTATAAAAACAAACAAGTAGCTTATCTTGTGATAGGATAAATCCAGCTGTTACATTTATACTCTGGGAAAGCTCCTCTTAAAGGAGAAGCACGAGCTCGTTTCCGAACCAGTGAGGGGATCAATCCTCCCTCATTGTGAACGACGTGAGACACGCACATATTACAAATGCTAAACCTCAGATTATTGTTGAGGAGCCAAGGGATCACTTATCGGTAAACCTTGGATTGACCATTGTCAAGGAGCCGGTAAGGGGATTGAGCTTGTTACTCTGCCCTTGTGTGCTGTCGGAGTGTAGACTGTTCCCCCAGGTATACTTGTTGCTGTTGGTGACCTTAGTGGCCATTATCTTAGGATCCTACCCAAGGTGATGGTGGCGGGAAGATCCCACTGTACCTGGAGCAGACGTCGGCTAGACTCACTTGGATTTTCTGGGGGGTTCACTTCACTCGAGACGTTAAAGTGGAGGAACTTGGTCCAGTCTATTCATTAAGTAGGTTGTCGGGGTAACTGTTCCACCCGCTATTTCTGTACTGAATCCTGCGAGGTTGGATTTTATCACCAACTAGTGTTTTTGGTCCGGAAGCTACTGTTTGTGTTTGGTTTGACACCCTAGATTCTTTAGGCGTATGTTTCAAAATTGTTTGGTTCTTT